>PVKS010021319.1:0-35422 GCA_004027875.1 Aplodontia rufa | reverse complement strand
ACAGGACATTCCTCTCTGAGACTGCGAGCCACTTGAGCACAGAGAATAGTTCTAGTGTGTTTGTCTTTACTGGCATACAGCAGAAACTAGGAAGGCTTTCATGCATGAAAGTGAAGATGGCAAAATGTATGTAGGTTCCTGGGAAGACATTCAAAGAATATTGGCTAACGCATTAGTATCAGCTTTACACTAAGTGGTATATTTACTTATTCATTTTCTAATTAGTGCATTATAATATGCAGAACAGTGGGACTTGTTATATTCTCATACATGCAAACAAAATAATACACTTTGGTCAATTTTGCTTTCCAGTACCTTCCCTTTCCTTCATCTCCTCCTCGTCCCCTTCATCTAAGAGGTATTTCTAGGCTCTGACCTCCACTTACCTGTTCCTATCGGCAACTTGAATGAGGGCAGAAATCCTAGCTCACATCTGGAAGTGATATGAAACTGTAAGGGAAAGTCAGTATCCTGAAAGAATGGGAATGTAAGGAGAGATGAACAAGTTAAAATGATGAACCAAAGGCAGTAAAATTTAATTTGGAGTAAATACAAAATATGAGTTAAGATTTAAAAAAATCAACTGCATTATGGAATAGCGGGAGATGGAGGGTTTTTTTTCCCCCATTAAAGATGGTTTTACAATTAGGAGGGAATCATTATCAAACAATCAAGAACAACTGTATAATGACAAAGGAAGCCAAGGCTGATGCCATTCCATGGTTTCCCCTTATTTAACTTCCGTGTTAATTGGACTTCTCATGGAAGTCAAAGGTTTCCCCTCTGAGTTGATTCTCACATGCTCCTTCCTTCTGGTCTTCTTGATATCCTTCCTCTTCCCTCACCCCTTCTTGCACCCCTTCCTATGTCCCCCAGCATCCTAGGCAAGGTTCCCCCTGTTGAGACAGGGAGTTTTAAAATAAAACATTTGTTAGATTTCTTGCATAAACTGTAGTTGAAAAGATATCATAATATGAACCAAAGTAGAATGCAGCTTCCAATCAATTTTGCACATTATTGGTGGAAATAAAAAGAAACCCAGGGAGGCAAGGGTCCCGCTGCATGTCTCACTGATTTGACAGTGGCTCGGTATTGGTTATAGTTTCAGATATGATATTTTAAAAGGATAATCCCGGAGAAATTGGAAGAAAGTGTTTGTAGAAACTATTTTTCAATGAGAAAGGGAGAAGAGATCAGGGCTGGATCACAGGATAGATGTCCTCACAAGGGAGTTAACGTTTAGGTTCCTCAATGCCTTTTATGTTAAGGAATACTTCATGCTCTGTGATCCAACAGGTGAAAATTATAAAGGAGAAGATGCTGAGTTACTATTCATATGAAATTTTGTATCAATTATGTGTTTTCATCTATGAAATAACAGTTTTAGGGGAGATTCTGCTTCACTTCCCTGGAAGAATTTAAATCAAGAGCAGGATCACCACCATAGAGAATTCTTGATTTTTAAGGTGATGGGATTCTGGAGTCCTAAGATGGCCTGCATTTCAAAGACAAGGCATGCTTTCTAAGTTTCATTCCCTGGCTTAGTTGGGGAGTATTCTGATGTACATGGGCAAGAAGGAGCTTTTGACCAAGTGGCACAAATGAAGCATAGAACCATATAGCTCTGGAAGGAGCTGCCTAGGCTTCCCTTGCCCTCCACTCTGTATGCAGGACACACAGAAGGGAAGATTCTGGGCTGTTGGACAGTAATCCATCTGAAAGAGAAGGAAATAACACACTGTGGATGTGAGCTGTGCGGAAGAACAATGATGTGCCTCTATGTGCCATGACTCTGTTCCTGGAGAAATAACGGGGCTTAATCAATGGAAATGTTTGTGGTGGGGGATCAGGATGATGAAGAGGTAAGTGTGGGTTCTGTCTGGGAGAATGATGATGTTTTAGCCCCATGGTCCATGGCTCTGAGCCCAGCAGGTGAGGCTGGGACAATGGATGGCTTCTGATGCCCTGGCAGTTGCAGTAATTCTGAGCTCCGTGCCTTGGCCGAGGAGCTCTTGATGCTGCAGACAGCTTCATTGCTGTTGAGCCATCCTTCACCTCGCAGCAAGACCATCCTCCATCAGCCAAAGATGAATGAGGAAACTACCCAGGCTTTACATGTTTTCAATATGATCCTCCATCTTCTGTGCAGACCAGCTTTGGTTTATGTGCTCTGCTGTCTCCTCTCTGAACTATGGTGCAGAAGCCCCTGGCATCACCCACCCCTTGAATGATATGTGAAACACAGACAAGAGAATCTCCTTAATGGGCTCTGCAGAGTGGGAAGCTCTGCTGCACTCAAAGAATGACAGAATGTGCCCTTGCTTGCCTAGGAATAGGCAGAGGTTCACGGCTGCTTTCATTCATCAAGAGAAACTCCGTTCCCATTTTGGAGAGGGAGTGAATAGAACTTCCTCCAAGAATCAGACTGGGCAGCTAGCAAAGCTTAATTTCCTGCCAATAGAAGGTAAAATCTACCCTGGTGTTAGAAGTAACATGAAATGGGATACAGTTATGCTGAATTAAATTGAATTCAATGGTCTCTATCTTCAAATTGCAGAGAAGTCCAGTCTCTGAATACCTCTAAGTTACAAAATATACTGATTGCTTTATTCTTAGTAAACTTAAAGAGAAAAGGCAGTAAATGAATGAATGAAGTATAAGCCCTATGCATTTTTTTCCTGATATCCTATTTCTGAAGCTGTTGACTGCTGCCAGGCTGTGTGGCAGCAGTCTGTTCTTCTAGCCTCCTTGCCAAGTGCCCAGTGCACATGGGAGTCTGACCAGAATCCTCAAAACTCCAAGACAATACACAGCAAGTCTGGATTTAGTCTCTTTATTGTTGGACTTGAGTGACCATCACTGAATCGGATGACAGAGCCTAGGAGTGTGGGAAAGCCATCTCTCATGACCAGAAATGATAAACATTTGAGGAGATAGATATGTTTACCCTAGCTTGAATGTTATATGATGTATAAATGTATTGACATATCACATGGTTATGCCATAAACATATATAATTTTTATGTATTAATTAAGAAAAAGAATCAGGTGCTTAAAGTAAGGATCATTTGATTTCTTGACAAAAAACTTGCTGAGCTAAAAAATCACCTGGCCTACTTGGGAGAATGAGGATGAGTGTTCAAATTAGCGAAATTATATTGTTATATTGTATGTATGTATGAACCTGTAAAAACAAATCCCATCATTGTGTACAACTGTAATGCACCAATAAAAATGTTTTCATTCTGATTATTTATCTAAGTACAGTACTACTTTAAAGATAAATTACAAAGAAAAAAGATTATGAAAATCTTGCCAACTTTGTTATTATTTTTATCTTTTGCTCTTTGCTTATTCATGTGTCTAAACATCTTACATAGTTGAAGTCATGATATATATTATTTTATTTCTATCTTTGCTAGCATTTTTATTCTAAATAATTATTACAATAAAATTATTACATTTCCATGTGAAACACACACACACATGAACCAGAACCTGGCTTTGCTAAGGGACTCTGGAAGTGGGATGCCATTTGTGTACACAGACCCACAGATTTGAAAGGACTAGGGTAAGGTGTGCCCAAAAAGAATCTGGAGCAATCACCCCACATCATCTTCATGTTACCTCAGAAGGTTCAGGCTACCCAGGCTAGGCTTAGTAAAGGGACACTCAACCCAAAGGAGAGGGGTCTCGCACAGCAATCAAGACTTGTGAAAGAAATAGTTCCTGCATCAGATGGGTCTCTGGGGAGAGACAGAAGTATTAGCACTACCCCCCCTCCCCCAGAAAATCATGTGCTGATGTGAAGATCAACAAAATAAAGGAGGCTGCAAGCATTGGGTAACACCTAAATGAGCCAGGGGTAGGCCACACAGGTAACACATGGACCATCACTGAGGAAGAGTCAGTATCTCATCCTTCCTCCCCAACTTCAACATCAGAGTCTCTTCCTGGAGGGAGGGGCACAGACACACCCATGCTTTCTCCTTGCAGGAGAAGTTCTAGTTTGTGCTAGGAAGTGGGAGTGGTGAGGAAGATCAACAGTGAAGTTTTAAGTTAGAAGCTGGATTAGGCTATGATTTAATCATTAAAAGCAACCAGGAAGTTATAGAATTGACAGAAAGTATTATTAAGGGATAGAAAAACAATTTAGCATAGCAGGATAGAAAAACGAATGACTGAAAGATGTATAACTAGTTCCAAAAGGGAGGTTAAAGGCAGGACTGGAAGTGGCTTACTCTTCCTACCTGAATAGAAGTGACAAGAACCCAGTTTCAAGATTTCAGCCTAATTGTATGTGAGACTAGAAAACTTCCTCCAGTTATTGCATAGAAAGAATGATACGAATACATACACTGTTTATGTCATAGGCAGCCACTTTAAAATCCAGTCCATTGCACAAGCTAGATAGGAAGGTGGGAATCCGGTGGCTGCGTAGTAATTAAGTGATGTGACAGATTCTATTTGGGAGTCCACACACTGCTTGATTAGAATGGGTGCTCCTATCTGTCTAGGATCAGAATCTGTTGAATCATGGCCATCCTATGATGTGGGTGCTATGATTTTCATTTCCTAGAGGAAACAAAAGAGCTAACAATTTAATGCCACAGCTAATAGGTAGTAGGTTTATTGATGGCATCTGGCTCCATCCCATTTCAGCATCCCTGCTCTTTGTATCATACCCATCTCATATGGTCCTTCTTACAGTTGAGGGTCTTTCTTCTTTGTTTGGGATAGATTTTCTGAGCCTCATTTGCGTGATTCCATGAGACCTCCTCTTGACTTTCCACATGACATATACTCACTGTGCCAAAGATCATGTTGCCAATGATCAGTTTACTGTTCCATCTGGCTATTATGTCATTTGTACGCATCCTGGTGTGTAATGGTTCTTTTTGGTAGAGTGTTGCTGTTTAATGGTTTGATGTGCTGAATGGCATTTGTTACATTGGATGATTTCCTTAATTTTATTATGATGTTTGTGAAGATTACATATTTATAAGTTCATGCAATTTTGATTTTTGACTCATAAAATTAGAGCAGATGGGCTTGGGTCTCAATAATTCAGTGGCTGCTGATCACTTTCATATTTTGTTCATTTATTAATGGGACCATTACTAGTGAGTCTTTATTATTTACTTCTGGTTTCTGAAACAATTGCTTCATTATACTACTATAACATTTTAACTCCGAGCTATACTTTTCAGGTTTCAGGGCAGCTCAGTAAGAGCACTTTATTTAAAATAATATGTTTAATTCTGTTTAATAATCATCACGATTTTATAATTATACATTAGGGATTTGGGAACCAAAAATATGATATCCTTTTTTATATGTTTTTTAAAATCAAAGCTCATTAAATATCTTCCTAGCATGTTTGTCAGTTGGGTGGATTCCTTAGCATCAGCTTAAATGTGGTGCTAAAGGGAACACAAAAGAAATATCTGGGTGTAATTGTCATTAGTGAAATGAATCGGGGAAATTAGCAAAGGTAATTTGGCTTTCCCCTTGATTGTCTTAAAAGAGTGATCATTGGCAAGTTCCCTTACAAAGTTAGACACCCAGCAAGCATGCATCCATGACATGCCATCTGCATGCTGGTCTCTGAAATCGAACACACTGAATTCCTGAAAGTTTTGTAGTGCTCTCAGGCTCACTGGGGTAGAGGATATAGAGTTTATTTACTTAAACACACAGTGATAATAAGTGCAATAATATAATATACAAAATAAACAATCACAGCAGAAGAGATGGGTGAAGAAATTGGTCCAGAAATTAGTTTTCACAAAGTTTAACTGATAATCTCTCAAAGAACTGTTTACGTAACTGTTCTCCTCTGAGTCTGTTTCCATTTCCCTCTTCTGATGCATATCTGGAGTGTGGTATTTATAAAATGGTTTGCTTAGAAACAATGCTTAAAGCAGGAGCACAGATGTGATTTTGCACTACCACAAAATGCTGTAGAAAAGAAACAAGGAGAAGACTCTGGTCTCAGATGGCCTTTGTGGAGCCCCCTATTGTCTTCAGGGTGCTTATGGGTGAAATCAGCTAAGGCACTAATAAATTCTGGGGAAGATGCTGGTATGCCTAATTGCCAGTGGCTTAGTGGAAGGTAAGAAGGAAAGATGTTGGAGGTCAACACCTGTCTTGACTCTCAGGAAAAAGAATGCTGAACGGGGGAGATGAGAGACTTAGAGTCTAGTCTTGCCTGCCTCGGTATTTCACTCTCTGATCTTGGGTAATTTATTTAACATATCTGGGCTTTTAAGCACTCTAGTTGATTTTTCATGTTTCTTGCAAGTTTGATACTCTCAATCGGGTCTGCAATTCACTCAACAAGCATTTATAGAATATCTATTGTATTTGAGACAATGGATTCCGTTATTAGTGCCTGATTGAGTGCCTGATCAACGATATCAGTCATTAGTTTTCTTTCTTTGACTCTTAAGTCTTTCTCCTTAATGCTAAAGTGCTATATTTTAGGGTTTGGGTCTAGGCAGATCATCAGTATTTCAGATGCTGGTCTTGACCATGCCTTCCCTGTTATGGTGATTATTTCCTCCTCTGTTGGGTACCAACCACATATGTAATGTGTACAATAGGTGCTCTCCAATACAGAGAGCAAAATTCCTTTTTACTGAGGGTTATTGAGTGGAAATCCTTTGAATGGCCTCGAAATGGGAAATAAGTTCCCTTTGGGATAATTTGCCCCATATCAGGATGTTGCTTGAATTTGTAATCAGATTAGCCCTTAGGAAGGTGAAATATTTTGACTTTTAAAAATTTCTTTGTTGTAATTAGGATATATTTTTTATTATGAATGGAGGGAAGCCAGCAGTTTTCACCTATAAATTTAAAGAGGGAGAATTATAATGGTAGAAGGGAAGAAAGGGGCACATGCAAAAAAAACAAAGACAAAATGTGATGAGGAAAAAGCAGCCAGCTTGCTGCAACAGTAAAACAAAAGAAAACTTCAGGGAACCCTGATTTATAGGGAATAATTATTATTAGCTGATTTAGAAAACTGGGACAGGGATAGGAGGTTGCTGAAGTGGCTGGTTTTGAAAACTGATTTGAAGAATTCTTCTCTTCAATGCCATAAAAAAATAACAGTTTTTGGTGACTGTGTCCCCTTTTGCTTAAGGATTTGCAAGAGCTTGGAAAATGTTACTTGAACAAGATTATGTTGTGTAAGAAGTACTCTCAACCCACTAGTGTAAATGCAAAAGCAATGACTAGGAACAGTGAAGGGTTTTTTTTGTTTTTTGTTTTTTTTTTTAAAGACAGAAGGATAGCGAGAGAGAGAAGAGAGAATTCTTTTTTATTGAGTTTTTCACATGGCTTTCATTGCTCTGACACTTAGTTGTGAACATGGGTGCTGGGGTTTGAACCTGTGTACTTGCACATTCTAGGCAAACACTATAACCACTGAGCCACCGCTCCAACCCAATAGTGATGGGATTTATCAAAGGTTTCTAAGGGAGCAAGAGAATAAAACCAATGCCAAATTCCTGATTTCTTAAATTCAGCAAGAGTAGGTTTCTACAACTGAACATTAAATTTCAAATAGAGGAACATATTCTTCACTGTAGCTTTTAATCTAAGAGAGAAAGAGAGAGAGAGAGAGGGAGAGAGAGACAGAGTAGTTAGCCACTAATTGATCTATTCATTCTTTCATTAGACATTTCTTAAACACCTACTATGTGCCACGTATATAGATCTATATGCTAACAGCACAAGGATGAGGAAGAAAAGGTCCGTTCAATCCAAGAGTTCCTATGTTTGAAGGAGGCTAGTTTAAACAAACATTATAAACTAAGATATGCTTCTTATTATTGAGTTAGGGTTGAATACAAGAAGCCATACCTATTTATCCAGCATGACGAGTTTGGAGATGAGCATATAGTTGTGAAGCCATCACTACAATCATTGCTAAAAGCACATCCATATCTCCCAGAGTTTTCTTCTACTTTCTTTATTATTATTATCATCTTTAATTTTTCTAATTAATCTCTTAATCCAAGGGATGCTTTCAGACTTATAAATTTCACGATGTTAACATAACTAATATACCAGTTTTCTTTTGGCTCATGTCTACTTGGTGAGGCTTTCTTTCTTTCCTCATGCTTTTATTTTTAGGCAAATCTCTTGTTATCTATCTTTATATTTTAACTGGCAAATTGAGACCTTTATATTTATGTGATGACCCAGAGATTAAACATCACTGTCTTATTCTGTGCTTTCTAGCTGTCTCTTTGTGGTGTGATTTTGAACAATAAACTCACATGAAGGCTGCTTTTGTTCGAGAATTCTAACAGGCAATTTAATAAAAAGAAAACATCTTTATTGAATTATAATCAGCATACAATGAAAGGCACATGTCTATATTTGGTAATTTTTTTTCATACATATACATTCATGAAACCATTAACACAATCAAAATGACAACTATATCTGTCACAACAAAAGATCCCTCTCTTTTGTCCCTTTTTTGCCCTTTTCACATCTCTAGGCAACCAGAGATGTGATAATAATTTTCTGTTATTACAGATTAATTTGCATTTTTTGAGAATTTTGTATGTTGGTCATAATGTAGTTTGTACAATTTGTCTAGCTGATTTCAGTTAGCATATTTTATTTTCATATTCTTCCAGTTAGGGCACGTGCCAGTAGCTGATTTTTTTTGCTGTAGTTGCTGAACAACTTCTCATTATATGAAGATACTGCAAAGTGTTTATTCATTCATCTGTTGATGGACACTTAAATTCTCATTTTTAGCTGTGATATATGAAGCTTCTCTGAACACTTGTGTAGAAACATAAATTTATGTTTTCTGATAACTACTTAGGAACAGATGAACTATGTCATCAGATAGCTGGATGTTCAACATTATAAGAAGCTGTCAAGTAGTTTTTTGAAGGAGTTGTCCTACTTTACATTCCCACAAGCGGTGCATGAGAGCTTACGCTCCTCCAGGTACAAGAGAGTGGGCTGGGTGAGTCTTCTAATCTTAGGAGCTGTGTAGTGGAAGTTTTCCTTCTTTAACTTTCATTCTCTCAATGTCTAGTGATACTGAGTATCGAGTTGCATTTGCTTATGTGAATTCGGTTTAGCTTCTTTCGTGAAGCATCTACTCACATCTTTTGCCCATCTAGAAGAATAGGTTGTTCATTTTCTCATTGCTGAGTTTTGAGTGTTTATGAATTCTGAGTACAAGTTGCTTATCAGCTCTGCAAATATTTTTTTTCCTAGATCGTGGCTAATATTTTTCATTTCCTTTCAAATGTCTTTCAATATCTTTCAAACAGTGTAAATTTTTTTTTTGATTTGATGATTTCAATTTTTTTTAATAAAGAGAGAGGGACAGTGTGTGAGAGGGAGAGAGAGAAAGAGAGAATCAATTTTATTTAGTTTTCCATGTGGCTTTAGTTGTTCTGACACTCCATTGTGTACATGGTGCTGAGGTTTGAACCCGCATACTTGCACATGCCAGGCAAGCGCTGTAACCACTGAACCACAGCTCCAGCCAAATTTCAAATTTTTAATAGGTTTTGCTTTTGGCATTTTATCTAGTAAATCTTTGTCTGCACCAAACAGTTTCTCTTGTGCTTCTTCTAGAGGTTTTATAGCTTTAAGTCTAAGATCCATTTTGTGTTGAATTTCATGTTGTGTGAGATATGGATTGATGTTTACTTTTTGCATATTGGTGTGTAATTATTCCAGCTCAATTTATTGCAAAGAGCATTCTTCTCTTACTGAATATTCTGTGCACCATTATAAATCAACTGTCCATATATGAGTGGTTCTGTTTCTGGATTCTGTCTTGATCCACTGATATAATTTATTTTCTTTATGCCAATACCACACTGCAAGGTTTATTGTAGTGTTATAATTCTTGAGAGAAGGTAATAATAATCTTTTAACTTTGTTCTTCCATTTCAAAGTTGTAGTCTTAGTCCTTTGAATTTTTGTGTTAGTTTTAGAATCATCTTATCAAATTCTAACATGATGCATACTAGAAGTTTTGATTAGGATTTCATTGAATCTATAAGCAAATTTGGGGAGAATTGGTATCTGAAAAATATAGTCTTTCACCCCATTGACATATTATATATCTCCACTTTTTGTCTTTTAAAATTTTTGTCAGTAATGTTTTGCTATAGGCCTTACATATATTTCTTCAGATCTAGCCCTGAATGTTTCACATTTTTGAGGGTATATACACATTATTTCTTTTTCAATTTCAATGTCTGACTGTTCATGACTACCATATAGAAATACAATTTATTTTTGCATATTGGTTTGTATCTTGCAACTGTTCAGAACTCAATCTGTAGTTCCGAGTTTTGTAAAATGTAAGTTCTATTGGGGTTTTCATGTAGATAATCATGCTGCCAGTGAGTACAGTAGTTTCCCCCTTAGCTCTGGTTTTGCATTCCACTGTTAAGATATTAGAGGTCAACCACCATATGAAAATATTTAATGGAAACTACCAGAAATAATAAGTTTAAAACATGTGCCATTCTGTGTAGGGTGATGAACAGTCATGCCATACTCTCCATCCCACCTGGGATGTGCATCAAACCTTTGCCCACCGTCTCCACACGGTGTATGCTGCCTTCCCTTTAGTCAGTCACTTTGTTCTATCTCAGTTTGATTGTCATGGCATTGAAGGACTTGTGTTCACGTAATGGCCCTAAAGCAGAAGTGTAGCAATGCTTAAGTGTGGCAATTTGGATATGCCAAAGAGAAATCAAAATAGCTTACTTTAACTGAAAAGGTGACAGTTCTCAACTTAATATGGAAAGAAAAATAGGATGCAGAATCAGCCAAAGCAAATGACTCTTCTGACATATTATTAGAATGTCAAAATTTGCTTGACGCTGTTTTATAGTGCCTATCTTATTCACCTCATTTCATCTCATCAAGTAGTTTATCATTTCATATTATCACAGGAAGAAGAATGGTGAGTACAGTACAATAAAATATTTTGAGAGAATGATCATGTTCACATAACTTTTATTAATAGTTATTGTTGCTAATATCTTACTATGTCTAATTTGTAAATTAAAATTTATCATTGATATGTATGCATAGGAAAAAGTGTAATGTAAGCAGGGTTTGTATCCATTGGGGATCCATAAATAATGGGGAGAGGCTGGAGTGGTGGCTCAGCAGTTACGGCCTTGCCTGGCATGTGTGAAGGTACAGGTTCAAACCCAGCACTATGTACACAACGAAGTGTCGGAGCAATGAAAGCCACATGAAAAACTAAATATCAGTTCTCTCTTTCTCTCTCCATTAAAAAAAACAATGGGGGATGCTGTATAAACAATTTTACTTCTTGTATTTTAAACTGGATGCTACTTATTTGTTTTCCATATCTTGATGAAATGTGCTAAAAGAAAAGGTGAGAGAAGACAGTCGTATTTTTCCCTTATATTTTTAGCAGAACAGCCAATCTGTCACTATTAATTATGACTTCAGCTGTGGGTTTTCATACATGCATTTATCACATTGAGGTAATTCTCTCGATTTCTGTGTGTTGAATTCTTTTTCAAGAGCAGTCACTGGGTTTTGTCAAATGCTTTTTCTATAAATGCTAAGACAATCACATATTTTATTTTTAGACTGTTCATATGGTAAATTCCAATGATTGAGTTTCAAATGTTAAATAAAAGCTTGTGATTGCATTTCTGAATGAACCTCACATATTCATAATATTTTATCATTTTTATATGTTGTTCAATATGATTTACTAACACTTTGTGTAGAATTGTTGCATCTATGGCCAAGAGGAATATTGATGTTTAGGATTTTATTTTCTTTTGTGATTTTTTGGGGGGAGGGAGGGGGCTCAGATTTAGTTATGAAGCCAGTTCTGGGAGTATTTCATTCTCTTTGACATGCTGGAAGAGTCTGTGTACGTTTGACGCTATTTCCCTTAAATGCGTGATAACAATCCCTCAATGAAGGCTTATGTGCCTGGACTTTTTCTGGAAAGGTTTACAATGCAAATTTTTTCTGTACTCTACATAGATATATTTAGTTATCTATATTTACAGACATTTTTTCCAACATAAAGTCTATCCTCCCAACTGGAAAAATAGGGTGGCATTCAATAGTAACTGTCTCCAGTTTGTATTAGTCCCCGCCACTCTCTACTGGACAATGTTCTTTAGTTAAATTACCTCCTTGCCTACTGTAAACTTTGTGTTATTAACCCTTTCACTGAAATGTTTTAAATCAGTTGAACATTAATTTGCACCAGTTTGTTATAGATTTTTCAGAGCTAGGATGAATCTCCAAACGATCTGTTTTAACATCCTAATTTAATGAGACAATGGCAGTCTGAATTGGAAGAGCCACACAGAGCGCTACAGATGAATGAGAAGTGGAATCCAGATGTTTTGCCATTTGCCCATGACATCTTCTTTGCTCCACTGGACTTCTCCACATTTGCACATCATCTGCGTTCTGGTACCTGGTCTAGAACTAATCCCAGCTAGGTGATCCTTCAGGTACAAAGGGTGATGAGCACAGGTCGATCTGTTCTCCATGCATGTTATGTTCAGGAGCATGTTTTATAATGAAGTGCCTTTGTAGGCATTTCCAAGACCTTATGGCACTGTTTCATTTCATTGTTCTTCTAATTCTTTCCTTCCCACTCCCTATCACCATACCAAGAAAAAGGGTGTAAATTTAACCACCTCATCTTACTCCTTTATGTTTTTTAATATAACTCCTAAATTCCCTACCTAATACACAAGCTTACCCTTCATGCCTGGAGGAACAAAATAGCAGAGCAATGGAGCTCTCTTCTTTATACCGTGCTTCTAAATACTTGACATATGGTGAAAATAATCTTAATGCCAAATATGATCTTTGGTTTAAAAGCTTCTTTTCTTATGATCAAGTTTCCATGCCATGTGCCTAAGGAGGGTTGGGAAAGTGCATCGTGTCATGGCATGTTGAACTTGGGAATGGTCCTGTTTGAGCACTTGGATGCTACTTTCCTCATGGACCCATTCATCACATCAGCACAGTGAGTGGGCACAGCACTTGGCCTTCCTAGTTCAGTTTATGCCCTTGCAACAACCTGCTCTGCTGCAGTTCTTTTAAAGAAGATTTTAGTAATATCAAAAAATTATTATTAGGAAACAGCACTCATCCATCACAATGGGTTGCGTAGAATTTGGCAAAAGTTAACTTACGTTGCTGTGCTAACTACCTCTGCCTCTTTGGGTTTTCCATGGGCCTTCAGTGTGGTTGGTGAGGTGATGCTTTTGGGCATATCTGGACCTGGTCCTCCAACCATGCCTTCTCCATTCTTGAGCTTCATTCTTTTCCAGACCACTCAATACTTTTCCTTTAGTGAATGACAGAGATCTATGTCTCCCTTCTCAATGTATTTAATGTGTTCAGGCTTCATGAACCTGATTCTGCTTCAGCTAGAATTCAGCGATGTTGTTCGCATTGCCTTTGTCTTTCTTCTTATTGGTGCGTTGTAATTATATATAATAGTGGGATTTTATGCCATTCATACATGCACATAATGTAATTTGATCTATTGTGTCTGTCTTTTCTAAACTGTTAACTTCTGATTTCAGAATCTGTGCTGTTTGGGAACTGTAACAGCTAGGATGTCCCTTTTATGCTTCAGAATGCCTTCTTGATTTCTTGGAAGAGTATCTTCCATGATAGGGATAATAATGGTTAATATCTAATCCCATCCCAAAATGCAGGTGGAGGGGGCAGGAATATGAGAGGTGATAAAATTAGAGCTATAAACATAGAGTGACATTTGTAGGTACAGGTCTTCACATTCAAAATTTCTGAATATTTTCATATACTGTTTTGATGGCAGCTATGATATTTACTACTTCCCTTAGTTTAAGAGGATATTTTGTCTGATTTTCTTATTTTTTCTAGACCACTAGATTTTCCATTTAGGTTTACCTTTGCATATCTGCTTGAATAGAGAGATTTTCCTGGATGATATCTCTGCCATCCTGCTAATTGTTTCCAAATGTGGATCTGGAAGCCAGGACCAGTTGTACTACATCAAAACTCTCTGGGAGAACTTATTTTTTAATGTCCCTAAGTCCAAGATGCCTCCTTAGACTTTCTGATAAATTATATCTATCCAAAGGCCAGGGAGGTCCTGTGTTTCTAAGGAGCTCTTGAAGAGTTCTTACATGAAGCTGGGCTGAGAAACACTGATTTCAATGGTAAGTATCCCATTGAAGTTTGATGGAGTTTGGGATTCAGTACTGCACAGTAACAATCAATTATAGCAATATTGATAGTCACATGTTATCTATCAGACCTCATGGTAAATGACTGTGCAGAGCACATCTGTCACTTTGATGAAGATTAATCTCAGATAAATACAGTTGTCATCTTTCTATGGGGAAACTGAGGCCAAGATCACATAGCTAATAATTCATAGAATTAGGACTCAAACCCTGGGGACCTAAGTCTATGGATAAAACCATTCAGTGATAATATTGTGAAACCTAAACTGGGAGACTGGTACTGGTTCTAGTCTTATCTCTACTGAGATAGCCTTGAATAAAAACATTCAAATATGCACCAATTCCTTTCTTTCTTTTGTAAAATGAGAGGGTTAGGCTAGGTAATTTTCTAGTTCTTTTTAGCTCAAAAATTATGGTTTTATTCCACAAAAATGCAATTACCTTTTAAGAAGCATAACAATGATCTAATCCCTAACATATGAAACATTTATACACAATTTGGAGCAATATTCGTGGGACTATAAAAACTTAAATACCATTTGGCACCTTTCACACCAATCTTCTCATTTTATCAACACTTAATACATACATTTTCTGCTCTAAATATGAAGTTGTGATTCTTTCTTTAGCGATAGTGTAGGTACCTAGCCCTTATCTACAACTCAGCTGCTTCAGGAATTAAAGTACCTGTGTGCCATTTCTAACTATCCTAGCTAATAAAACTACCTAGAATTATTATTATTTAAAACTTTAAATCACATAAGGACTCCTTATTGGTTTTTAACTAGTTTTTGTCCTCAACTGCAATCATTCTTCTGTATGTTAGAAATAAAATGAAACAATCAGGCATTTACCACACAATAATCAGGAGGGCTCCCCTGTTTTGTTTATCTATTTGTTTTTTTCACCAGCAGAATCTTTTTTCACACGTAACTTGCTTTTTTATGCCAAGCTTTCTACCCACAGAAAGTAAGGAACAACAAACTAAAAGTACTTCTAACACTTCTCCCTTAACCTCTGCACACTCTGCTGAAATCTAGTTCTAAGTATTAAAGGTGGCTTTTTCTTTCCCCAGGATTTCTATTTTAAATCATTTATTGAGGAAAACACCTAATAGTTTATGGGCTTTGGTTTGCATAATGTCATGCTGAATTGTGTAATAATAAATGCAGAGCTTATTACACAGTCACGTATATACACTCAAATCATACGTGCACAGGTGGAGACAGATACATCCACATAGAAATGATAAAGGATGTGTCTAACTTCTTGTAATATTAGCTACCAAAGACTTTTATCCTGTGATGAGCACGTGGCATGAATTTTTCAGAAATATTTCTACCACCACACAAAGATGATTGGTGCTTTTTTTTTTTTTCTGTTCCAGGAGACTGGCCTTCTGTATGGCTCCAGATTCCATGAAATGAAATGCTAGAAGACATGTCTATCTGCGGCAGAATATGCGAGGTGCTGCTTTTTATTTTGTGCTCATAAAGAGAAAGTCAAAGAAAATCAAGGTAATATTTAAAATTCAGTTATGGTTTTTGACTAATGGTTTTATAAAAGCCTTCAATGTACAAAAGTTAAATCTTACCTAGTCAAACAATGAGAGTCTGATTAGTGTGATGACAGCAGACTTTACTAATCATTTAGTTAAAAACTACAGAACATAGTGGTGGCTCTGTGTGCCAGCATCCTGAAGTTAAAGGGTCATTGGGAACACTGAAGTTTATGTAGATATGAAGTTTATGAAGTTTACGTAGCTCAACAGAGGAGCTTTGTGAAAATAAATTCTTCTCCAACTCACAGTCTTATAAGCCTTTCCATCTGCCCTATTTGTGAACAATATTTAATGTAATGTTATTTTCTGATCAATTAAATAGAGGACTTGAACAGTCACTGTTAGACCTCATAAGACCATCTGATTTAAGATTGAGAAGATAGGGGTTGGGGATTTAGCTCAGTGGCAGAGTGCTTGCCTAGCACGTGCAAGGTCCTGGGTTCGGTCCTCTGCCCTGAAGGAAAAAAAAAAAGATTGAGAGGATGTTGATGCTTACTTCATTAATTTACCATAAATAATGTTTCATTCATATAAATTTTGTGACTGTCCTGTTCAACATAACTGAAAATCTCAAAAAGGAAGCTAATTCTCAATTTCCCAAAGAGGTTGCAATTTATATATGTGCTATGGGGTTTGGGATATTTTTTCATGGGGTTTTAATTTCTAGTGCTTTGTGCCATATTTCCCATAAAAATTCAAAATATTTTAGAAACATATGTTTTCCATGTCTAAACTACTTCTGAGACTTTCTTATACAAGGTATATAGACATGGGTCTAGAACTAAGAATTGAATTAAGGCAGCCTTATGGTATGGTTTGGACAACCAATTGCAGCTTGGGGGTTCAAAAATTATGATCAGGGAAATGTAACTATATAATAAACTATAAATTAATAAATAGCTCAAAAGAGGTACAACTGGAATACTGCTGCTGTTCAGGAATAATGCGTATCTTTCAGGAAATAGGGTGACCACATAGAAGGAATGCTATTTGAAGTAGATTTTGAATAGATTGATTGCAACCGTTGATGTTTGGCTAACACATCTTCTGTGCTGCTGTTTATATATGTTATAAACATATATAAACATATATGGTCATAGGCAAGCTCTTCCACATCCCAGAAGGCTGAAGGAGGGGTGGGTGAATATAGCAGCTCTTCTTTGTAACTTTGTACTGTCTATGCTGAGATTGGTGGTTTGCATGTGGGGACTAACGGAAGGATCTAAGGCAACATGAAAAAGTGAATACATGTATAGGATTATCTTTACTTTATGTATGTATGCATTTATATTAATAAATAAACTTGCATGTATTTATTGTGTACAACATATTTTGTGAAATATGTGTACATTACAGAATGGCTAAATCAAGCTAATTAACATATATATCCTAGCAATTTATAAGAATATCATACATTGTTATTAACTATAGTCATCATATTTTACAACAGATTTCCTGAACATCTCCTATCTGTATAAAATTTTGTATCTTTTGATCACTGTTTGCACAACTGCCACATATATGATCATAATTTGTTAAAATCATATCATTAGGATTAATTATTTCTATTATTATCCTTGTTTAACAAGTGAGAAAAAGAGATTTTAAAAAGCTTATGCTACACAATTCATTGGGAAGAGAACTAGGATTGAAACTAAGGTACGTACATGCTATGGTTTGGAGCCTCAAAGGCTCATGGGTTAAGGAGTAAGCACTATTGGGACACGGTGAAACCCTAAAGACCATCTTATGGTCATTGGGAACTTGCCCTTAAAAGAGATTATAGGTTTCCAGTCCCCTTCCTCCTTTTATCTTTTGTTTCTGGTAATGAGGTGACAGATTCTTCTGCCATGCACTGTTACCCTAATATGCTGCCTTGCCACGGGACCCAAAGCAATAGACCAGCCAACCATGAACAGAAGTCTCCAAAACTGTTAGTCAAAATAAATAGTTTGCTTTTTAAATTTGGTTAGTTACAATAATAGACAACTTATTAACACAGTTTGCCCCTGAAATCCTGTGTTTAAATTTACTACATTATATACTGTCTTGGTGGAACTAAATATGTACAGATGAGAATGGGAGAAAGAGTATTGGAGACAGTCAGGGCAACATGAGCAAGACCAAGGGACTCTACAGCATGGGGTGGAATCAACGGAGAGAAGGAGAAACAAATCTGGAATCCCTGCTTGGTGCCAGATGGTTCAAATCCCAGAATGCCAGTCTTAGAATGCTCACACTTACTTTGGAAAGTGGAAAGGGTGTTTGGTAATTAGGGCCAATGAAGAATTGGGAGCTGGTGTATAAGATGCTAGAGATGAAGAGATTCATCATAAATGAAGTGTTCTAATCCACGACAGACACAATAAAGATTTAAACTTCAGAAGCACCCAGGCAGGATGCAGAATTGAACCACCAAGGTGCAAAGATGAGACCTAGAGACACAGAGAGTAGACATAGGCTCCTTAGGAAGAGAAGCCAGCTATAGGTGGGACATCATGATTTTGGACACACTGATGGAGACGTATAGGTGGACATTTCCCAGAGGCATTTGTCAGACTGTGCTTCCCATCTGATTAAAAGGAGAAGGATGATGTATCATGAATTATGAGGGAAAGAAGTTAAGGTGGAAATAAAATGGGCATATTAGATTTTTCTACAACAGATACTGTTCTGGGTGCTTTGATGCAATGATGCTGTCAGATAAGTAGTGCCAGGGCCATTTTAAAGGTAAAGAAATGGCTTAAAAGAAGTTCTGATTCACTGGAAGTGGAACTATTAGTAAGTAGTAGAGCCAAGATTCAAACTTAGGTCTACTTCACTGAGGAAGCTGAAATCATTAATCTTTGAAATTATGATTCATTCATTAGCTGTTTATTTATCAAGGATCTATTTTGAATAATGTATTTTTCAATCTCCATGAAAAATTGTGTGAGAAAGCAGCAGCCCAGTATTATGCTATTTATGTATATTTAAAAGAAAAAGATCCATAGAATAGTGCTGTGTAGTTTCTGTAAATATATAAAAAATACATGGAAAGACACAGTAAATTGGAGACTGTGGTTACATTGCGGAAGGAATCAAGACGGGCAGAGAAGCAAAAGTCAATTTATGTCTATGCTTTAATCATTTATATAGAGAATATGTTCATGTATTATTTGCATAATTAAAATTTAATTTTACAATGAATATTTCTGCCCACAAAATGCCTTCCTACACAGATATGAGTATAAAATAATGAATTTAAATTAAGCAGGAAAATTCTTGAGAATAACTTTTGTTTTGAGAGAGACACACAGTTTTTTTCTTTTTCTTTTTCTTTTTTTTATGACTGGCTGCTGGTCTCTTCTGCAGAAAGTTAGGAAAACTTCCATTAACACCTCCATGAGACACAGGCAGTGGGCAGACATTGCTTTTCTGAGAGTTGTGACAAGCCACAGGTAGGTAACCTGGGAGATGGGGGCAATTTTCCAGTGGGAAATTGAACACACCCTCCTTATTTTTCTGGTTGAAATTACTAAAAGCAAGTCTCCTTCTCTTGGTCCAAAGGTGTAAGGGGGCTCTGGCATGAGTGTGGCACTCTCTCCCATTGAGCCTCCTTCCTGGTACCTCCTTTGATCACCATTAGCCCTACCTTCCTCTCACACTTAACCGAAGTTCAGTCATAATCAGCTTCTGCCAGGTATTTTTATATAGGTCCTGTGGATTTTTGACTATGCTGTTTTCTTTACTATACTTCTCCTTAGCTATTTAACTCTCCTTGTCCTTAAGTTTCAGCTTAAGCTCCACCAAGAAGTCATCGGCATCTCACAATCCCACAAACTGGGCTAGTTATCCCTTCATGTGCCCCAAATCCCTCTACCTCCCACCCACTGCACTCTCCTCTCTCATCTAAGGTAGCTCTCTACCCTGGCTGGACATAGTCATGGCTATGATGCTTTTAAGAAACACAAATACCTGGGCTCACCTCAGAACTATTGCATCTGAATGTTTAGAATTATAAGTAGATATTTTTATATGGAGTATTCCTCATATAAATGCAACTCTCATTTCTTCACTAAGTGAATCAAGAAAGGGGGCCCTCATTATCTGCACCTATTTGTTTTACTCATATCCATGGGCTTTTTTTTTTCACACTCATTAGTAGTTCTACCTTTAAAGGAATCCGTGGGACATTGTCCTAAAGACAGAGATCAATTGGATTTGCTCAATCTAAGAAAAATTTGGTATCATAAATGTTTGTGGGGTCTAAAAGCACACAGTGGGATATCTCCAGTGAGGCTCAAAAGCATGAACATTAATAAATTATTCTTCAAAGCAGCCTCTTGCTGAAACTTCTTTCATTCTCATAGCTCCTCCCATCATGATACCAATCCATACCTGATAATAGCACTAATATGAAGGTCGGGAGAGAAATCTCTCTGTCCTCTGGAGTATCAGTTTTGATTGCATGGGCTCTTAACATGGAGCACCAGTCAATCAGCATTTGACTAATTGTCCTTGAACCCAGACATGCATGATACCTTCATGTCTGGATTCAAGTACAATTAGTGAAATGCATGATACCTTGGGGTCCAGAATTTGAGCTAAAACCATGTGCATTCTGCCAACCCTCAACATCCAAGAATGAACAAGAAGCAGGAGAAAATAGTTTAGGAGCCCAGGTTCTGGAACCTGGCTCTGGGCTCACAGGCTGTTTCTGCCATTTAGGTTGGTGACATGTTTACATGCTTCTTTATGCTGAGGCATTCCTTTCTATGAAATATGGAAAACATATATGGTAGTTACTTCATAAAATGCTAGTAAGATCAAATGAGTTTCTTAGAAAATTTCCCCGCCTGTTGCTTTATTAACTATCTTACTCTCAAAGATTAAGTATTCAAACTGGTCATAGAAATGCTACAGAAGAAAGTGTGGAGAAAATAAAGAATAATCAGAGATAACAGTACCACTAGTAGTAAAATCACTAGTAGTTTGTTGCTATTGGATACATTGCAAAAGATTAAAATAATGAAGTTTGCTAATGAGGATGTCAAGAACAGCAGATTTATAACTTTCACTTACCCTTTACTAGGTTCTGGGAAAGTCTTAGGCATTTTGTATTTGTAACTTTGTTTCTTTTCCTCAAAGAGTTTGCCTTAAATTATATAAACTAGGTTTTTAAACCTGAATCTTCTAATTAAACATAAAAATCCACTATTTAGGGAAATAAAGCAGAATAAGAGTTCAGGCCAAAAGCACGAGGTGGGATAAGATGTCAAGTGACTCATGATTTTGCCTTTTAATTTGGGGGCCCAGAATAACTTACAACAATTTCATTTACATAGGCTTTTTAAAAAAAGGGTCTATTAACAACTTCCTAAAGAAATCAGTTTACCCCATGTATGGACATGTTAACTCTAATTTTTTTCCTTAATTGCCTTAATCTTGAAATCTGAGGGAGAATTAATTAACTCTCCTTATGGGGAAGGAAAGTTAATAGCAATTTTAATGAGTGCAACCTTAGCAGGGTTTGCAATAACCCTGAAAGGATGGGGAAGTCACTTCTCTTCTTTGGACTCTCACCTTCTGCAAATGGCTGTAGGTGCTGATTACAAGTGATTAATTACCTCCTGGAAGGCTTGTCTCCGACTCATCTTCTCGTCCTAAAGCCAACTGCAGGTTGAAAAATATAGAGAGAATGCTAAATGTAACAAAAAAGTTTAAAACAGAATTTTCTCTGTGTGTGAAGTGCTTAAAAGACAGAATTTGATGAAGAATATCTGGCTAGAGCTTTCATACTAGCACAGGGAAATGATAGAGAATCTGGTAACCAAGCCATAAATGAGGAAACATTTATATCACACACAAGCCATGGGTTTCTGCCTTGAATACTCTAAGACTTGAGGGCATGAACAACAAACCCATATAGAACCTAGTGGTCTACAGAATTCAGAGTTCAGTTTAGGGCTAATGAGGTAATTGGGGTTTGTGGAATGGGAAGGGTATTGAGCAGAAGAGAGATACACAGGGAAAGATAGTAAGACTGATTTCTTGTTCTTATTCTCATCCATAAATGTTCAGATTTGGATTCCATGTGGCCCAATAAAGGACAAATATTGGATAATGGGCACATACTGGAGAGTCATGAGCAGCTCTGATGGACTTTGAGGTCCATCCAGTGAGTACAGTGACTCTAGGCATTCCATAGGGAACCCAGAAAGGCCATTCTCCAGAAGAAAGACTACAGTAGCCCTAGAGTAAATGATTTCTAGAACCACCCTGACACGTCACAAAAGTAAGAGTTGGAAGGCTCAATCCGCCTACAAACAAATGTACTGCAGGCTGGAAGAGAACTCAATATTTCATTCAGAAAGACAATGAAATTCAGATGCACAAAAATGTAGTAGCCATTATAGTTATGTTACAACTGGTATGTATATGAGAGATATAAAAAAGCATAAAAATGTTTCACAACTAGAAGAAAATAATTTAATAGAAAGTGATCCCTAAATTATACATATGGTGGAATTACCAGATATGTGTATTCTTCTTATCAATTCTTCAGGAGCTCTGTCACAATGTGTATTAGTATGATTTTTCTTAGGTTAATCCTGCTTGCTATTTTTTGAGATTCATAAATAGGTACTCATTATAGATTGGGACTGGAATGTTCCCCAGAGCTCATGTATTGAAGACTTAGTCTCTAATGCAGCAATGTTCAGAGGTGAGATTTGGGGAAGTGATCATGAGGGTTCTGATCTCATCAATGGATTAATAGCTTGTAACAATTTTGATATCAGGTGTCCCCAAAAGCTCATGTGTTAGACAATGTAAGAATTTTCAGAGGTGATATGATTGGTCAACCTAATCAGTAGATTAATTCACTAATTTGGATTAACTAAGTGGTAACTGAAGGCAGATAGGTTGTGGGTAGAGGAGATAAGTACATTAATATTATGTGAAATACTCCTTAGAGTAAGAATTATTACCATAGACAAAGAGCAAACAATCATAAAATGGTTAATTTCTTAGGAAAAATAACACGTAATGTGTATGGACCTAATAGCATTTCAAAACACATGAAGAAAAACTGATGGAAATGAAAAAGGAGACAATTTGAGAATTATAGTTGTAGATTCATTTTTTCTTTTTCATTAAGTGGTAAAGTAAAGATATAAAGGATTTGAACACCACCACAAACCCAAACTACAATCTAGTTGGTATTTGTAGAACACTGTATCTGACAACTGCAGAATACACATTATTTTTTAACTCATATATAACATTCACCAAAAAGATCATGTGCTAAGTCATAAAAGAAGTCTAAAATTTTTTTATTTCATTAATGTAGTTCTGAGTATGCTACCTAACCATAGCTCAATGAACATGAAAATTATTATAACAAAGATGTCTGCATAGTCTCCAAGTATTTGTAAATGAAAAACACATTTTTAAATAACTCGTGGGTCAAAAAGGCAAGAAGAAGGAAAATTATAAAATGTCTTTTTTAACTGAATGAAGATTTAAAAACAACACCAAAATGTATGAGTTGCAGTTCACACAATACTTTGAAAGATATTTATAGCTATAAATGTTTACGTAGAATGGGAGACATGTTAAAAATCAATGACAAATACTTTCTCTCTAAGAAACTGAAAATCAAATTAAATGAAAAAATCAGGTAAATAATAAAGATGATCTTTTATATCATGTTGGTCAAATAATACAAAGTTTTTATTAGATAGTAAAGACTAATAGAGAAATATTAAATTTATAATTTAAAATGTTTTCATAGAGAAAATTTCAAGCCTAAATAGTTTTTAGAGTATTTAAAGAGGATATAACACAATTTTCTACCAAGTTGCTTTATGAGGATAATATAACATGTTACCCAAATTGGAAAACAATTATACAAAAAATAATAATATTGTAGGCCAATATCCTTCATAAATATGATGTAAAAACCCTAAGCAATACATTAACAAATCAAATCTAGCAGCACATAAAAAGGCTAATACATAATGTTTAAATGGGTTATATCAAGAACTCAAGATTGGTTTAACATTTGAAAATCAGTCCATGTAATTCACTACATCATCTGAAAAATGGAGAGAAGTCCCATGATCATTTGAACAGATGCGAAGAAAGCATTTGACAAAATTTAACATCCACTCATGGTAACACCTAGGAATCAGGTGTTAGGTGTTTCCCTGGTGATGGGGACAGCTAGCTCTCCTCTGTGTGTTCTTAAGTGTATCCTTGTGAGTGCCCTATTGAGCTGTGCTAGGTCTCTGGGCTGCCTACCCAGGAGTGGGTCATAGGATTTGCACATTCTCATTTTCATCAGTTCTCTGCCAGAACAATGGTAGCAGTTCACACTTCCACCAGGATTGGTGATGTGTCCTGTGTCCCCTCCCTCACAACAACACTATCACACGTTTCATTTTTAACATCCTGTTGGTTATATCTCTTTGGACTTCCTCTTATATGAATTACCTACTAATATATTTATTTTAAAATAAGTTTCTTGTGTTTTTCTCCTGCTGATTGGCAGAGTTTCTTGTGCATTATTGTTATTTCTCGCCAGGTTTTGTTGTTATTAGAATAAAATTCCACCATCTTAATCATTTATTTTGAAAAATGCTATAAATTATGACACTGTGAAGTAAAGTAGAATACAACCATTTTGGTGTCTCTTACCTTAGTCTATCTTAGATCTTAGCCCTTAAATCACAGAGATTTAAGGTGGCTTTATTATTATTATTATTATTGTTAGCTCCATAGTTTTTTTTTTGTCACATTTAGGACATTAATGGAGTACACTTTTTTTACACTGGGAATTGAACCCAGAGGCACCTAATCACTGAGCCACATCCCCAGCTCTTTTCAGTTTTTGTTTTGAGACAGAGTCTTTTAGGTTGCTTAGTGCCTTGCTAAGTTACTGAGCCTGGCTTTAAACTTGTGATCTCCTGCCTCAGCCTCCTGAGCTGCTGGAATTATAGGCACGTGCTACTGCACACAACTAGAGTACACTTTTTAAAATCAGAAGTGACTTCATCTTTTTGTTTTTTAAAAATATTATGTTACAGACTAAATTATCAATTGTACCTGTTAAACTTTAATTTCATCTATTATAATACTTTTCTCTTCATAGAGAAATAGTAAGGGTCCATGTACAAGTGTACTTCAAAGCAGGATTTACTGGTTCCTAAACTAGTACCATACTTCAAATATCTTTGGACATCATTTGTAAAGAAAAAAGTTTTTCTTTAAAAACTTTTTAAATTTTTTGGACAAAATTCACAAAATTATATTCTGATAGACTTAAAATTGACAATATCCAAAGCTAAACATTTTTCTTTTAGCTGTCTTTTGGTATTTATCTCCTTATTTACAGATGTGTTTGTTAACATGACTTGATTTATTCTACGCCAGACACTTGTCTCCTTATCCTTTCAGCTTCTTACAAGTTACTTATTATTAGTTCTATTTTTCCTTTTGAAAATCAAAAGGAATAAATTGAAGCTCACAGAGCAAGTAGAATGTCAGAATCCAGGTTTTTTTTTTTTTAACTTTAAAGTGATGTTTTTTTCATTAAACTAGCAGCTGGCCAACTCTTTCTGTAAAGGGATAAGTAGTAAATATTTTAGGCTTTGTGGACCATATGGTATCTATCACAATGACTCAACTTTGCCTTTAATGTGAAAGGAGTTGTAGATAATATGTAATTGCATGGGTATAGTTGTGTTCCAATAAAACTTTATTTACAAAAGGAGGCAGTAGTTTGAATTTGGCCCATGGGTAGTATTTTGCCAACTCCTTCAGCAAATCATATTATCTCTATTTGAAAATAGGGTTTTCAAAATGAAGCGTATCATTTAAATACATCATTATTTAAAAAAAAAACATTAATCCAACCACGGAAGTAAAAGACTTCTATAATGAAAATTATAGAACATTGGAAAAAGAAATCAAAGAAGACCTGAGAAGGTGGAAATTCTTGGATATGCAGAACTAATATAATCAAAATGACTATTCTTCCAATAGCACTGTACAGATTCAATGAATCCCCATCAAGATACTGATGACATTCTTCACAGATATATAAAAATCAATTCTTAGATTCATTTGGAAGTATAAAAGACCCAGAATAGCCAAAGCAATACTAAGTTAAAAAAAAAAAAACCAAAAACCGAAGCAGGAGGCATCACAATCCCTGACCTGAAATTACATTACAGAGCTATAGTAACAAAACCAGTATGGTATTGGCATCAAAATAATCATGAAGATCAATGAAGAAGAATAGCAGACACAGAGAAAAATCCATAAAACTTTAGCCATCTGATATTTGACAAAGGTGGCAAATATATGTCTTGGAGAAAAGATAGCCTTTTCAGTAAACGGTGCTGTTAAAACTAGATAGCCATATACAAGAAAACAAAATTATCTCTCAATCTGCAGAAAAATAAAATTGAATTGTATCAAAGACTTATGAATTAAACCAGATACCTTGCAACTGTTAGAGTGGTGATCCTTTTTTTTTTTTTAATCTTCTATCACATAAGAGCTGGCATAGATTTCCTTAACAAGATACTGTAGTGCAAGAAATAAAACTCAAAATTAAAAAGTGGGATACCATTAAACTAAAAAGCTTCTGCAAGCTAAGAATCAGTTAAGAAAGTGAATGGAGAGCTTACAGAATGGGAGAAAATCATGGCCAAGTACACTTCTTTTTTTCCCTATTAAGAAATTTAGTTATTGTACAATCAAAAAGGCTTACAATGAAACAATATGATATGTATATTTTCTTAAAATTACATTTACCCCCTAGAACCAACTCTATTCTCCCACCCTTACCCCTCTTAGCTGCCCACTCCCCCCTCTTTCCCAATACATCTCTATGATTGCCCTAGGTTGTGTGTCACTACACCTTTTCTGGGTTTAACACATGAGAATTGACCACCTTTCACATTAACACATGAGAATTGACCACCTTTCACACTGGCCAGGGTCTAGCACCAGTCTCCACAGATGAGTGAAGACATTCAACCCTTGACTCTCTGGATTAGGCTAACTTCACTCAGCATAATTTCTTCCATTGCCATCCATTTATCTTTAAAGGCTGCAATATCATTATTTCTAATTGCTGAGTATAATTCCATGGTATATATGTACCACAGTCTTTGTATCCATTCATCTTGTGAGGGGCATCTGGGTTGTTTCCATAATTCAGCTATTGTAAATTGAGCTGCTATGAACACAGATTTTGCTGTGTTGCTGTAATGTGCTGATTTTAAATTCCCTGGAAAAATACCCAGGAGATGGATAGCTGGATCATATGGTGGGTTTATCTCTAATTTTTTGAGGATTCTCCACACAGCTTTCCAGAGGGGCCATACCAGTCTGCAGTTCCACCAAATGTGTGCTAGTGTTCCTATCTCTCCGCAACCATTCCAGCATCTATTGTTAATTTTCTTCATTTTCGCCAGTCTGAGTGGCATGAGGTGAAATGTCAATGTAGTTTTCATTTGCATTTCTCTGATTACTAATGATTTAGAGTACTTCCTCATGCATTCATTGGCCTGTTCAATGTCATCTGTTGAAAAGTTTCTGTTTAGCTTTTTGGCCCATTTATTGATTGGGTTGTTAGTGTTTTTGAGGTTGAGATTTTTCAGGATTTTGTAGATTCTGAATATGAGTCCCCTGTCTGATGATTCACAGGCCATGAATCTCTCCCATTCTGTAGGAAGTCTCTTGACAACTTTGATCATTTCCCTGACAGTGCAAAAGCTTTTTAGCTTTATGACATCCCACTCACTGATTTTTTACTTTACTTCTTTCACCTTAGGAGACATGTTGAGAAAGTCTTTGACTACTCCCAAATGCTGGAATGTTGGACCTAATTCATATTCCAGCAGATGCAAGGTAGCTGGTTTAATTCCTAGTTCTTCGATCCATTTTGATTTGATTCTTGTGCAAGGTGAAAGATAAGGGTCTAACTTCAACTATCTGCAAGTGGCTGTCCAGTTTGTCGAGCACCATTTGTTGAATAGGCTGTCTCTCCTCCATGTTATATTTTTGTCCCCCTTTGTCAAAGATCAGATGCATGGTGACTAATATCCCAAATATACAAAGAACTCGAAAAAATTAATACCAAAACACAACCAAATCATTAAATGGGAAAAAACCCCAGAAACTTCTCTCCAGAAGAAATACAATGGGCCAATAAATATATGAAAAAATGCTCGGAGAATAATCAAGGAAATGTAAACCCGAACTCCTTAAGATTTCACTTCATTCCAGTCAGAATGGTAAAGATCATGAGTAGAAACAACCACAGATGCTGGAGGGGTTGTGGGGAGAAAGGAACTCTTGTATATTGTTGGTGGGACTGCAGACTAGATTCCTCAAAAAACTGGCATACTGCAGCGACACAGCTGCATAAATGTTTATAGCATCACAATTCACAATAACTAAATGATGGAATCAACCCAGATATATGTACATACATACATACTGTGGAGTTCTATTCAACTATCAAAAAGAATGAAATCATGACCTTTGCTGGAAAATGGATGGAAATGGCAAAAATCATGCTAAGTGAAATTCGGCAAATTCAGAAATTCAAAGATTGAATATTTTCTCTCATATGTGAAAGCTAGAGTAAAACAAAGGAAAGAGAGAGAGAGAAGGTCAAATTTATATAATAAAGCCAACAAACTCAGGTTAACAAATGAACTGGTGAAAGTATGCTTAAGTGAGGGATGGGGAAGGAGGGTAGAGGGAAGGATGGGAAGGGAAAGCAGAGGTTATAAATACTTTATGGTACACTTTGCACCTCTGAGATGTTGAATAGTTCCCATACAGACATTTAAATCCATATATATATATGGATACACACACACACACACACACACACACACACATATATATATACATACCATACACCAGAGTAATAGAGTAATCAGGGTAAAGTTAGTAAAGATAAGAGATCGGTAGGGAATGGAAGTGCTGGGGAGGAAATTGAACCAAACTATATTGCTATAATGTTTGCATGTATGAATGTGTAACATCATAACCCCTCATATAATGATGCTTTTGACATATATCACAATATTCTCCAACAAATTTTTTATTTGTGATTTGGGTTTTTCCTGTACTCATGATAATAGAATAGAGTAGTGCTACTAGCACTACTAGTAGCATAGGCTTGCTCACCCAGGATTTGTTGGCATACCTTCTTTCTATCATACAGAGTTTATTATTAACAGTTTCCTATACATTATTAAAACATTACTTATGCATATCCCAAAGAAGATTACACTATGTATTTGTGTTCCCTCCCTTCCTTCTTTCTTCCTCTTTCCCTCCTTCTTTCTTTCCTTCCCTATTCTTTCTGTTCCTCTTTTCTCTTGGAATTCCTGTATTCAATTCCAGAACAAATTAATTCAATTTAAAAGACTATGAATGGCATTTTCTTCATGAAGAACATGTTATTTAACATAAAAAACAAACGAGTCTAAATATAATTTAGTTTTAAAAATATTTTAAGTTGCCAATTTCAATTTATATAAGAGCAGTTCACTAAAAAATTAAATACATTTTCTGTTAGGTGGAATAATGAATGTCATTGTCTGTACCACTCAAGCATAACTTTGATATAATTATATTTAATGCAATTAAATATATTTTCTATTCAAGGTTGACAATAAAGTCCATGTTACCTCACTTGGGCAGGAGTGCTGTGGGATCAGGGCTCTGTAGATAAGTGAGTTACAGAAGGAATCATGTTCATTAGTCCTTCATAGAAATATTCCATTAGGGACAGAAGCCTTCCTTTTCCCTTTTCCCTTCTGAGAGCAAGTGGCTAGCATAGGGGGCCACATCCTGTTATGGGGATCACAGATCAGTATAAAAGCTTGATTTTTCTTTAAATATTAAATATGACACATTTCATGGATGCCAATTTGGACTTCCCAGGATAACTCAGCAGCAGGTAACTAATGCAATAAAATTACCCACTCAAATTCCCACCACTTTTAAATGACAAGAAAGCAGGCCAAATGTTTGCCCACATATTTACTATTTCTGGTGTTCTTCATTACTTCGTATACATCCAGATTTCCATTCAATATCATTTTCTTTCTGTAAAGAGGATTTCCTTTAACATTTTGGACTGTTGCTAATGAATTGTTTCAGCTTATATATGTTTGAAAAAGATCTTCATTTTGTCCTTAGTGAAAGATGCTTTTGTTAACTGACAAATTTTTCCTTGATGTTGTCCAACTGTCTTCAGCACTGCATGGATTTTGATGAGAATTTGTCACGCTCATCTCTGCTATTCTGTGCCCATTGTGTCTTTTTTCCTTTTCTAAGATTTTCTCTTTGTCGCTGTTTTTGAGCAATTAGGTTATGGTAAGTTTTTATGTAATTTTCTTCTTCTTCTTCGTGTGTGTGTGTGTGTGTTTGGGGTTCACTGATCTTCAATCCATGGGCTTATAAATTTCATTAAATTATAAGAATTTTTGCTGATTATTTCTGTATTTTCCCTCTGGATGCCAATTATATATATCTCAGTCTACACTTACGTTTTTCTACGTCTCACTCATTCTCTGTTCTTTTATATTTATTCCTTTTCTCCATGTGTGTTTCCTTTTGAATCGTTTCTGTTGCTATATCTTCAAGGGTGCTAATGATTCTGTATTATCTAAAAGCTATTAATTCTCCAAAGTGCATTTTTAAAATTTAAGATAGTGTATTTTCATCTCCAGAATATGGATTTCTTTTTACATATGTCATATTTCTCAGAATGTTCAAACGTTCCTCAACCTTCATGAATATTTGAGGTATATTGTTAATAGCTGTCTTGTAGTCATTACCTGCTAATTCTGTCACCTGTATCTTTTATGGGTCTGTCTGTATTGATTTATTTCCCCTCCTATTGTGGCTTATGTTTTCTTTCTTTGTTTCTTTTGTTATGTTTCTTGGCTTGCCTGGGAATTTTTGGTTTGATGCTGAACGTTGTAAATTTTACTTTATTGGATGATGGAATTGTGATATTTCCTTAGGTTTGGGAACTTTGTTTTGGAGTGCAGTAGTTAGGTTATATGGAAACAATCTGGTCATTTTCAAGCTTGTTTTTAAGCCATTAGGGATTTCATCCAGGGCCAATTTGGTCCCATGCTGTGGTAACACTCTTCTGGGGACACTGCTTGGTACTCTATTAGTCTTTTCACTCTGCCTGGAGGGAATGTGAACTTTCTTTATCCCTGTTTGAGCTCCAAAAACCTTCTCATTTGGGCCTTCTGGTGACTCTTCCCAAGGCCTTGGGTTGTTCCTCACCTGTGGTGGCTGGTCATTAGTGAGAGAGACAGGAGGAACTCACCGCAGGTATCTGGAGTTCTCTCTCTGTGTAATATATTCTCTTTTCTGGTTTCTGTCACCTCATCCCTTGTGAGTTATGAAGTCTTTCTCTTCGACTCAGGAAGTTCGCCACCACCATTTCTTACTGTCAGTCAGTTAGTTTACATATTGCAGGTTTCACCTCATTTGTTTTCCTTTTTAATGAATCAGTGGCCTAACCTGCCACTTGTCCAATGTGTGAAAACGCTTGTTTCCTATATTGTGGTTTTTTTTTTTTTTTTTTAAAGAAGATAAATCTGTTCCTTGTAGCTCCTGTATGGTTGGAAGCAGAAGTTTCTTCCAATTAGATTTTGCTGAGCAAATCCACATTCATGTAATAAAAGCTTGAGCTCTGGTACATAGAAGCTTTGTGTTAATTATAAAGAGGTCTAACAAGTCTGATAGAAGCAGTCAAATGTGATACTTTCACTCAACTTCTTCCTCCACTCTTACTGATTTGTATGATATAAAATCCCCCCACCATACAAGCTGATTGAAATAAAATATTACTGTTGAACAAAATTCATTCTTCCTCCTATTTGGTATGTAGATTGAAGACTTTTGAAGATTCTTGGGACACCAAGGGGCCTTGTTATGTCCTATTGAGAAATTAGAGAATAATAGAAAACTTTCCAAAATGAAGAATAACTTGCCTTTCTTTTCAGCAGGATTGTTCTCAGACTGTAAGTCCCACTTCTTTGTTTATGGATACAGGCATATGAGTGTTACTGAATTGAGAGTAGAGGAAAATTGGTGTCAGGAACTTTAGAAGTTTTGTCACTTATAAAATCCTCTTAATGACTTTTTCTCTCTCAGTCACTGTTGGTCTAGCATATTGCTTAAATTCCCAGGATGGAGGAATCCATGAAACCAATAAAATATCTTCATATTTTGACAAATAGTTAAGAGGTTTTATTTCATTCATCATGAATCCTAGGGACAAAGGTTGTCCTAGTTAGCTGCTATCTCAATAAAATTACACATTCCCAAAATTATTCCAAACAATAATTTTTTTTATGTACTTTCAAAGTCTCCCTCCCTGTTTGTTTTTTCCTGACAGGGGAAAAGCAAGTATTCCCTAAGCTGAAGTTCAGCATTCAAATATAAGGACTTTGGTGGGATCTTTCCATGATAAATGGAAAAGCAAACGTGAAAAAAATCAGGTTTTTCCTGAAATTATATTTTTCATTTTTCACTTGGAGAGAAGACATCTTTTAGACACTGGTTCAGATCTCTGTGAATGATTGTGTATTAGGTCTTCAAACGTGTGTGTTTTTTTTAGATTCTCCTGAAGGGATTTGGGTGAGAGTAAGCAATCTGATAGAATTCTCACACATTCGCATCCCAGACTTGGCCTGACTTTAGAAGCAGGCTCTTTCTGACACCCTTCCCAGTACTTAAACAACTTCTGAGCTGAGGGAGGATGAAAAGAAGCAATGGTGCATACAAAGACTTTGGGTTCCAGTCATTGACCGGCTGATTTGAGTCCCCTTTCAATCTTGCCATCTTTCAGGGGTTTGTTTGGTGTTTGATTCAGCTTTTCAGAGACTTAATAGCCTTTCAATAACCAGTGTAAGAAAAGGAACATTGATTTCATGTGTGCTGGCTGGACTCAAAGACACCCTGAAACATTCTGCCTTACTTAGCAGTTTAACCCTTTGTAGTAAAAATGCCATCACCTCCTGGTGGAAATAAAACTAACATCTGTAACCAGTTCCACATTCTGTTAAAGATAAAAAGGGACTTAATGGATTATTTTGCAGCCCATTCTGACCAGCCCCACTTTTCTCTGTGAACTTGGATATTTGGAGACAGCTGAGAGAATTAAGAGGAACTGGAAATCACAGCAGGGTAAATTCAGAACGTGCCACCGTTTCTGTGCTCTAGTTCCATCCCTCCTGAGTGCCAGTGTTCTCGAGGAAAGCTCATGTATGCACACTGACTCGTTGTCCTTCCCTCCAGCCCTTGGTCTCTGACCGCCAACTTTGCTTCCCATTGAAATCATCCAAAACAGAGACTGACAAATAGAAGTTAGCTAATTGTTTTTCTTTTCTTTTCCTCCTCCCAAAATATGACACCTACCTAGGATAGATTTTGGCAAAAGTCTTTCATATAACTTTCTATTTTAGATATTGGGATTTGGTGGTTTGTTGCAATGCATCTGACTAGACAAATCCCAAATCCTTGCAGCTACTACATATGCAGAGTAGCATGGCCTTGCTGGTGATAATTTCATATGGTATTCCAGTAACAACAACCTCACATACAGGGAAGACAGGTCTGTAGTTTATGGTTTCTGCAAAAGAGAAACAAAACACCCCCCAAAACCCCAGGTATATCTAAAATAAGGAGAATCTTGAATTGAGATTTGTAAAATGATGCAAACTCTCAGAACAGTAGAAGACATTGGGTGGAAAGAACAAATACATCTTGTTTCAGTGATTGTGCTGCAGAAATTCACATTTCATTAAAAAATACATTCTTGGGTTCAATGAATGCTGCAATGTAGGGGTAATCAACTTCTTCAGAATGCAAATTAATAACAATACACAATAAAGAAAAAACCTATTAAAACTGGAGAACATGAAGGAGATTAAAAGACAGCATTTAAACAGGCTAATAATCTTGTTTGAGAAAGTAATCATGTTGAGAATGGAAGTAAACAATTTAAACGTATATGGGGGGCTTCTCAATGTCCCTGCTAAGAGATAATCTGAATCCTTGTTATCCTGGGAAACGCTTCCAAATGAATTCCTAACAAGATGTCATCTGAGGTGTGGATATAGGCCCATAAATTTGTAATGGGGTCAAGAATCTACACATTTCTGCTTACATATGTAAGAATATTTAATTTTCTTTTTCTAAAATGAATCAAATCTTTCTTATGAACCCTATCTCATTGGGTAGCAGGGTGCAGGTGTTTATTTGTGTTTAGGGGTTTAAATGGATTTATAATGACTAGGTAGCTTGGCAGTGAGGGTGGGATTTGAAATCTTCCAATTTGTGATGATATTTTGGTCTCTTCCAGTTTTAACAGTCCCTTTTGGAGTTCTATGTTGGAGACATTGTCACTCTTTCCAATTTACTGTCTTTTCCATACCTCTCTCAAGGTTGGTACCTGGCAACTGAAAGGTTCATATTAGTCTGTGCTATTGGAGGAAATTATGGTCTGATAGCTGTTAGGGATCCTATGGATTTCTACCGATTTGGATTGTCTGTTGGTTGTTCTGGTCTCCCACTGATACTGTCTAATGTTGTGAAATATTATGTTGATGCAGGACAATGGAGTCCATGTTTGTGACCATTTACCCCCTTTACCATGAATCTGTTCACTGTGGAATCTTAGCTCCAGACTTAAGCTTTGGATATTTTGCCTTCCTATTTAACACCTCTGTTCTACCTTAATGAGACACCCAGCCATTCTATATGTCCTGCGTGTTATGCATAGACTGGGAATTTTATTCTTTCTTTGATAACACTACATCTTTTTTTTTAATTAGAAGTATATAGAGATACAGTTGAGGGGGAAACATTGTGAAAACAATAGCAATCAATGTATATATACTTTGTTATCCAGGGGTAATGACAAAATATGGATGACCACCTTGGGTTTTACCTGTTGCAGTTTCCCCCAGAAGAATTCATGCGTTAAATGGGTAGCTCATGGAGGAATGACATCAGCTTCTGGGATGGTTCCCCCATCTTCCCAATCTCCAGACTCCTATGAGTTCTTCATATACCCTCCCCATCCCCCACCCTACACCTCCAAGCATCCTAGAGACCCTATTACTCTGAGAGTCATTCAATTTGAAGTATTGTTAGGTTAGCCATCTGCCCTACTGCTTCCCGATATATTCTAGCATCCACAGATTAGAGAAACGATTCGGGCCTTGAGTCTCTGAGATTGGGAGACTTCACTAAGCATAATTCTATCCATCTCCATCCATTTGATTTCAAAAGCCATAATATTGTCATCTCTAATGGCCGAGTAATATTCCATTGTATATATGTACCAAAGTTTTTGTATCCACTCGTCAAGTGAGGGGCATCTGGGTTGGTTCCATAGTCTAGCAATAGTAAATTGAGCTGCTATAAACATTGAGGAAGCCACATCGCTATAATACGCTGATTCTAACTCTTTTGGGAAAATTCCCAGGAGTGGGATAGCTGGGTCATAAGGTGGTTCCATCCTTAATTTTTTGAGGATTCTCCATAC
>PVKS010021318.1:0-35432 GCA_004027875.1 Aplodontia rufa | reverse complement strand
TTTTTTTAATTGAGAAATTTGTTGTACACTCATGCAAGTTTTTAACAAAATAATATAAAATGCATATAGATTCTGAGGATTAAATTTACCCCCAAGTGTGCCCTCCCCAATTTCTCACCCTTATCCCTCCCTTCCCCTTCCCACAACATCTCTAAAAATGTATTACGATGTGTATCATTGTGCCTTATCTGGATTTAACACATGATAATAGACCTCCTTTCTCAATGGCCAGGGTCTAGTTCCAGCCTCCACAGATGAGTGAAGACATTCGACCCTTGGTTCTCTGGGTTATGCTGATTTCACTCAGCATAATTTCTTCAGTAGCCATCCATTTACCTTCAAAGGCTGCAATATCATTGTTTCTGATTGTTGTGTAAAATCCCATGTTATATATGTACCACTGCTTTTGGATCCATTCATCCAGTGAGGGACATCTGGGTTGTTTCCATGATTTAGCAATAGTAAATTAAGCTGCTATGAACACAGATATTGCCGTGTCACTATAATGTGCTGATTCTAAATCCCCTGGAAAAATACCCAGGAGAGGAGTAGCAGGATCATATGGTGGTCTCATCCCTAATTTTTTGAGGATTCTCCACACTGCTTTCCAGAAATTTGAGAACAGTAAACTTGGAGTGAGGAAAAGTCGATTTATTCATCATTGCTACCTATAACTTTGAAAACAGATTTTCAGACAAAAACTATAAACAGCTTCTTGCTCTCTCTGCAGCTTGAAATTTTAAAGTGATTACTTCTCCCAAGTTATGGTACTTGCCCTTTACCTACCTCTCCTCATATAGAATGATACTATTAGACTAGCAGCAAAGAAATGCAGTTTCTCTATGCAAAGTCAGTATCATCAAAGCCAAACAATCCTATGTTTACTTGGAAATGGAAGTATGATTTAAGTGGGAAAAGATAACACCAAATGGAATCTTAAAGGAAAATCTGTCTCAGGATTAACGTGTTAATGTTTCAAGTAAATGGTAAATGTACCTTCCAGGTATTATATCAATGTATTCTTCATTCATTTTTCCTGTGTGGGGGTTAAGAATCTACCTTGACTAAATAATTAAAATGGAGATGTTCCAGATCAATAAATATCTAAAATATCATGTATCTTTAAATAAATTCTTTTATGATAAAATCCCACCAGTAAAAGAAAGCTTTCTATTAAAAAAAAGGAAAAGAAAGAAAAAATAAAAACCTGCTATGTTTTCAGGGAAATCTCACCAAGAATCTAAATTTAACTATTCAAAATAACATTTTCTGAAGAGTATTTGATAAGAAAAATGTTTTTTCTTAATTGCATGACTTTTTCCTGTATTTAGGAAGGATTTTCTCTAGTACTGGAGGAGATATTTTCTGATTTTCAAACATGGCTCTTAGAGGACATTATGCTAAGTGAAATAAACCAGACACAGAAAGGTAAACAGTGCATGATCTCACTTATAAGTGGAATCTAAAGTATACATCAAAGAAAAAGAGAATGGTTTCATGGTCTAGAAAGGGATGGGACATTTTGTTAAAGGGTACAAACTTTAATTTGTAGCATAAATAAGTTCTAGAGACATAATGTGTAACATGGTGACCACAGTTAATAATAATACATTGCATACTTGAAATTTGCTTAAAGAATAGATCTTAAGTGTTCTTGGCACACACACACTGCAAATGGTAACTGCATCAGTGGATGGATATATTAATTAACTTGATTATTGCAATCAGTTCATATGTACTAAAGCATCAAATTATGCCTTGACTACATAAAATTCTTATTTTATATATTGTATATTAGTTTGTATACCTGAGTAAAGATGGAGGAGAAAACATATGCAGTTGGAAGTTAATCACTATATATATATTTTTTCGTTTCTAGAAGCTTCTTTTTAAATACACCTTTTATCAACAGGCTCATGTTCAATTTCATATTTATGTGTGATTCTTCTATTCCTTTAAAACATTCTTTAAAAGTTCTTGAATAATTCTCTATATTCTACAAAGAACAATTCAAAACTGTAGTCCTTGAGTGTCTAAGCCGATTTTTTCCTTAAAAATTCTAAATTAAGAAAAGAAACTCAAGATATATTGCTTATTTTTATGCATATAACATTCAGGCCTGAAACTGTTGAGCAGCCAAAGAAAAGTTGAACATTTCTCTTTTCCTTACTGCTGAAACCATGCATCACAGGCTATCTAACACTTTAAAAAGAAGAAAGCAAGGAAATTAATTTATTAAATACTTAACTGAATACCAGGATCTGTTGCTGAAAATGTGTGTATGTGTGTAAAACCAAAATAACTGTGAAATTAGTGGTTTTATTATTTTAATTTTTAAATATGTAAAAACATCTGGGTTGATTCCATAATTTAGCTATTGTGAAACTGTGATAAGGCAGTTAGCCTAAGAGACTCCATATTTGCACTCTAGCTGACCTCCCCCGAGTGTGTTTCCAAGGTATTTTATGCTTCTAGTTATTGTGAGCCCCAAGGTATTGTGAGTCTTACAGAATGTTCTGTAGGCAATGGCAACCAGGATGTCGTTGTTCTTGTTCCAAAACGTGATTGATGTAACTGTATTCTTTGGTTTCTTTAAATGAGCTTGCTTTGTGCACCTACAGACCCCCCAGTGCCTAGGAGGATATGATTTTTGCCTCTATAAGACCCTGCAAAAAGAGGATCAGGGCTGCACTCCGAACAGCGTTTTACTGTGGAGGCAGTCCTCGGCTGCCTAATAAAGTCTCTCCATTTGGCCTACCTACATTGGTCTTGGCTTGATCTCTCACTGATTACTGTCCCGGTCCAGCCCGGTTCTGACCTGAGGGACGGGCTGGGGATGAGAAAAACCACAGGCCGGAGACCCGAAACAGTCTTTCTGTATCCAAGCTTTACTTCTCTTTTTATGTATCCATGCTTTACATCCCTCTTTCAAGGCAACATAAATGTCTTAGTCTATTCGTGCATTTGTGCTGCTACGGCAAAATGCCTAACATTAGGTGATCTCAAACAAGTCAAGACAACGCTGCAAGACTGCACTCCAGAACAAACAAGGACAACAATTACTCACAGTTCTGGAAGCTGGGAAGTTCAGGGTCGAGGCATAGGCAAGTTCGGCTGCTGGCAAGAGCTCATCTTCCAAAGGAGCAGGGACACCACGTCCAGCAGAAAAGTGCATGAGTTCTTCTTCCGAAGGAGTGCAAGAGCTCCCTATTGCTGGCTGGAGACTCCTCTTTTAAAGGCCTTCACCCAGCCCCCTCTAGGCCTCTCTACATCAGCTCATTCATTGCCACACCTGGATTTTCGGAGGCACACATTTGACCAATAAGCCTCTACGTGCACCTTTTGAAGGATCTAGAATAATTGGCAGGTGATACCAATGCAACATGTCTGAAGCCCGTGTGGACACCCTGTTTTTCAAGCTTAACAAAGCACAATCTAGCAGCCCCTCCCAAAGGAGCTCATGCAAACAGCAACAAGATCCAGGGCAGCTGATAAAGCAAAGGTCAGACCCCAACAGATTACCTTGCAACAAATTGTGCTGCTATAAACATTAATGTAGAAGTGTTACTGTAATATGCTGATTTTATTTCTTCTGGGAAAATACCCAGGAGTGGGAAAGATAATTCATACAATGGTTCCATCCTTAAGTTTTTGAGGAATCTCCACACTGCTTTCCAAAGTGGCTGTACTAGTCTGCAGTCCCAACAGTATGTAAATAATACTCTTTTCTCCACGCAACCACTCCAGCATCTATTGTTATTTGTATGTTTCATCTTTGCTCTTCTGACCGGAGTGAAGTGAAATCATTTTTTTTTTTTTGAGAAGGAGAGAGAGAGAGAGAGAGAGGGAGAGAGAGAGAGAGAGAAACGATTTTTATTGAGTTTTTCACATGGCTTTCATTGCTCTGATACTTAGCTGTGTACGTGGGTGCTGGGGTTTGAACCTGTGTACTCACACATGCCAAGCAAGCGCTGTAACCGCCAAGCCACTGCTCCAGCCCCCGTGAGGTGAAATCTTAGTGTAGTTTTGATTTGCTTTTCTGGTATTGCTAGCAATGTTGAACAGTTTTTTCATATATTTATTGGTCTTCTACATTTCTTCTGTTGAGAAGCTTCTGTTTAGTTCTTTAGCCCATTCACTGATTGGATGGAATGTGTTTTGGTATTCAGTTTTTTGAGTTCTTTGTATATTCTGGGTATTAGGCCTCTGTGATAGGAGGTTCGTCAAAGATTTTATCCCATTTTGTAGGCTCACTTCTCATTCTTGAATAATTCCTTAGATTTGCAGAAGCTTTTTAGTTTAATGGTATGCTACTCATTGATTCATGGTTTTAATTCTTGTGCTATGGGACTCTTGTTAAGGAAATTGATGCCAGCACCTATATGGTGGAGTGTTGATCCTATTTTTTCTTCTAATAGTTGTATGGTAGCTGGTTTAATTCCTACTTCTTTGTTCCATTTTGATTTGATTGTTGTGCAGAGTGAGAGACAATGCCCATCACTGGACTAATGGATCCAAATATTGTTATATTTGTTATATATAGGAGTCTACTTAGCTATTAAAAATAATGAAATCATGGCCTTCATGGAAAAATGGATGGAAATAGAAAAAACTTATGCTAAGTGAAATCAGTCAAACTCAGACACTCAAAGGTTGAATGTTTTCTCCCATATGTGGAAACTAGAATAAAATTCAGGATAGGGTAAAAAATAGTTAAGTTTATACATTATACTCATTAAATTTGGAGTAACACACGATCTGGGGGATATTTAGTTATGAAGTGGGGAGGAGGTGGGAAACAGGAGAGGAGAGAGGAACACAGAGAGGGTAAACGAGGATTATAAATACTGTATAGTATAATATACTCCCCTAAGAAGCTAAATAATACCCATGAAGTCATACAGGGCTGGAAAAGTAAACACACACAAACACACACACACACACACACACACACACACACACACAAATATATACACATCTATAGCTGTAATGGGGAGAATGCAGTGGAAATGTGAAAGTGGGACTGCATTGGTGAGGAAATCCTGGGTAAAGATCCAATTCAAATTACATTATGATGCCGTGTGCATATATGAATTTATAATAACAAATCCCTTCACTATGTAAGACTATGATGCATGAATAATTTTTTAAATGTAGAAACAAAGCCAAAGAAGTCTAATATATGAATAATTTGATCAATATTACTTAGCTAGAAATTTCAAAAATAGACTCAGGTCTACCTGAGTCCAATTAAATACCTAAAACAAAGAAAACCCATAAACAATTTTTTAAAAAGAAGCTTAAGAAGATAGAAACAATGAAATGTTTCTCCTATTACTCTCATGTTATGCTCCTAAGTACATGTAGGTCCTAGAATTCTTTTTCTTGTCCTTGAATTATGTCTACAAGAATTAGTTCTTTGTCATCTTTCTAGTAATCAGAGCAAACTAAAAATAAAATAAAATACTAATGATAAAAATGTGGGGATAAATTATAAAAAGATCTTCTAAGACAAATGATTTCAACCATGGACATGTGACAATTTTTAAAGAGAGAGTAAAGAGGCTATCAAGAATTATTTTATAATCCAACAGCTCTCCTCAAGCTATTCTCTTTCATAAAAATAGAAGGTAAATGCACTTAGTTAAGGCAAATAGGATTCAATGAAATATTAACCAGCTGCTGAATAAAGATGTACAAATTGGGGACTATATCTCTTTGGTGGGGAGGATCATCATTTTTTAGGAACCTAAATATTTAATATTTAAATATTAAAGTGATTGTTAAATTCGTTTGCTCTAGCAGAATATTAGTGTGTTCTTAGGTAACCTTATGATACACACTACTATTACCACTAGTAAGTATACTATTAACATTGATGATTACAAAGAGATTATTGCAAGGAAATAATTTCAATTCACTGTGTAACGAATTACTAATTATAATTATTCATTTTTTTGTGGAATTTTGGAGGGTTCAAAAATTTGCTATGTAAAAATGTGATAGCATTATTAATTATAAGTATTGTAAATTATATGGCAAAGAACTATTCTGACACTCCTGAATTTCATATCATTTATGAGCTAGACAACTAGTATTTGAGAGTCAATGAGAAAATCATCTTGATTACATTGATACTAAAACTCGGTTAAAGGAAGTATGCAATTTTATTTTAGAAACTATTGGTAATATTAATTTTATTTATTGCAATTTTAAATTGCAAAGCAGTATGTTTAAAATATGCACTTTTGAATTAATTCACTCCATACTAATATTTGTAATATTTTTAGAAAATAGAGTTTTGTAAAATAATTTGGAAATCAGCACTCAAGTTATTATATTTTTGAAGGAATTAAAAATACTTTTAAAGGAAATTGAACAATTTTGGTTATTAAAAATTATTCTCCCCAAAGATGGTATAGAGAAGGCAAATAAGTTGAAGAGAGAAGCAATATCACATTATTAGGGTACTGAAAATTAAAATAATAATAATAAAACAACACTGTACATGACTTACAATGACTAAAATCCAAAGCACTGGCAACACCAAATGCTGGTGAGTATGTAGGACAAGAGAAATGCTCTTTTTTGCTAGTGGAAATTCACGATGGTAGAGCCTCTTTGGAAGACTGTATGGTAATTTCTTACAAAGCAAAAGGTATTCTAGCCATATGATCCAACAATCATGCTCCTTGATATTTATCCACATGACCTGAAAACTTGTGTCCATGCACATACAAAACTAAGCACAGCAGCTTTATTCATAATTTCCCAAACTTGGAAGAAAACAGGTTGAACAATTGAAGTTGAGTTAAGACAGATGAATAAACAAACTGTGGTACATCCAAACAATGGAATATAATTCAGTGACAAAAAAAAAAAAACCAACCCAGCTATGAAGCCATGAAAAGATTTGAAGGAATGTTGAATGCATATCACAAAGTCAAGAAAAAACACTCTAAATGCCATGTATTATATACTTGCACAGACATGACACTTTTGAAAAGGCAAAATTATGCAGAAAGGACAAAGTCACTGGTTGCCAGGGAGCTAGGAGAATGCTGAAGTGGGTAAAGGTCCAACACAGGGATTTTTTTCATCAATGAAACTACTCAGTCTGATAATGTCAAGCTGAATACACAACATTATGCACTGATCAAAACACAAATAACTGTGCAACACAGAGAGAATCTTAATGTAAACTATGAATGTAAGTTAATAATAATTTGTCAGTACTGGATCAACAATTATAATAAGTGAACCACACTAAAGCATTAGTAATTGAGGAAATTCTGTGGTGGGGAGAGAGTCACATAGAAACCCTGTCTACTCTCTGCTCATCTTTTATGTAAGTTTAAAATCTTCCCTAAAAATATATTAATAATTCATTAATAGTGCCATAAAGTTATTGCAATAGAGACAAATATATATTTCTTAAAAGAAAACATACAAATGGTCAACAGTTGTGTGAAGAAATGCTCACTATTATTAATTATGAGAAAAATACAAATAGAAACCACAATGCAACATTATCTATCCTCAATAAGATGGCCTATTTAAAAAGATGAAAGAAGATGTTCTGGAGAGGATGTGAAGAAAAAAGAAATTTTACAAACTGTTGGTAGGAATGCAAATTATTATAGCCATGTGGAAAACAGATTATAGTTTTCTCAAAGAATTAAAAACAAAACTAACATATGTCCCAGTAATCCCACTACTGGGTACATATCCAAACGAAAAAAACATCAGTATATGTACAAGATATCTGCACAACTATGTTCGTTGCAACACTATATCCAATATCCACGAAATGGAAACAATCTCAGTGTCTATTAACTGATGCCTGTAAAGAAAATGTGGTACACCTATACAACAGAATAGTGTTAAGCTGTAAAAAATTTAATCCTGTTCTCTGCAACAACATGAGTGAAACTACAATAAGCAAAAAAAGTTAGGCACAGGTAAAAAAGTATCGTATGAACTCATGAGGTATTTAAAAATTTAATCTTATAGATATTGAAATTAAATGGTGGTTACCAGAGAGTGGGCAAATAGAGGTGAGGGAAGGAGAGAGAGAGATTGATCACCCTGTACTAAGTTACAGTAGAGAGCAAGAAGTTTTGGTGTGCTATTGCACAGTAGAATAACTGTAGATAAATGTAAGGTACTGTGCACCTCAAAAAGCTACAAAAAAGGATTTTCCATGTTTCCATCACAAAGAAATGATAGATGTTTGAAGAGAGATGTTATGTTTAGCTTGATTTAAAGTTGCAAAATGTATACTTACATCCATGGAATATCACAGAGCACTCTGTTAAAATATACAATTTTTATTTTCATTTCAGTTAAAACTTAATTACAATTTTAAAAATTTAAATACACATTATTAATGCCCCCAATTTTTTGTTTCTTGATATTGAGATCAATGATTTATTATACAAAGTAAAATTGAAGAAGAGATATTCAATTGAAAATCTTTCAGATCTTCCAGGGTCACAAATTGGGTTTCTTATCTTTCATATCTTATGTTAAAAATTTACTTTAAAACAAAGGTTAAGGCAATGGAAGAAAATCATAAATTTCCAGTGACCTATATGACTATGTAATCTGAAGAATCACTTTATATTATTGCAAATGTTTGGAGATTAATTTTAAAATTAATGAAAAAAGTTATACTGGTGGGGAAATCATGTATGAGAACTAGTATTCTAAGTTATTTAATAAAATCATTTAATATTGCTTTTAGAAATCATTATAAACCTACCACCAAATATCTTTGTTTCTCTCAGCATACACATCATTCATAAAAAAGGTTATCATAGGAGATCATAGCTTATCAAGATTAAATTTTTGCAAATGACTAAAGTTGAGTAACCCAACATGTAGAAATAAGATTATGTATAAAATTAAACATACAAAAGTAAATTAATATTTAGGATGGGTTAAAACAATTTTATTTCCAAATAATGAAGATAGTTAAAAGATTTTCATTATTGATAGGATTGCAAATTACTGAAATTATCAAGAAAGTAAAGTAGAAAATCTTTTCGTAAATATAATTGCAATATCCAGAATGTATACATATTTTATACACATTTTATATTATTTTGTTAAAATCTTGTAAGGTTGCTCAAAATAAAAAAAATTTAAAAAAAGAAAAAAAGAAAAGAATTTTAAAACTAAAAATAAGAGAGACAAATATACCAGAGAGGTAATTATTACTGGATTATACAGAAAAGACACTACATTCCATTGGCATTTTATCCAATTGCAATGTATAGTTTTCTTCATGTGACTTTTTAAATGCATGTTTATCTACATACCATTAATTTCACAAATTTTAAGCTTCCAATTCATTTTACTCAATTTTGCCATAATTTAATTTTAAAATGTTGCTATCACCAACAATTTCCCCTTGTGTCTCTTTCCCATTAAACTCACTTTATACCCTCAATCAAGGCATCGATGAGCTGCTTTATTCCTGTAAATTTGACATTCATGAACTTTTCATATATACAAATCATACAATGTATTCTTTCTGATTTCTTGCGCTTATAATGTATATGAGGTTCATGTGTTATAGTACGTGTTAGTAATCTGTTCATTCCATAACTGAACAGTTTTCCATTGTGTTTATTTATCCGTTCTCCAGGTAATAGACATTTAGATTGTTTATAGATTTATGATACTGGAAAAATATTTTTATACATATTTGTATGTTTATTGTTGAGAACACTTTTTCTAATTCCTAGCATAATACTTATTCCTTGGATTCCTGGGAGCATGTGGAATACTACAGTATTATAAATTTTTAGAAACTGCAAGGGTTTATCATTTCAGCAATCTAACATTGATGTAAGAGTGTTCTAGCTTCCCTACATATTCATGAATATTTGATATTGTTATATTTATTTTTTGACAATAACTATCCGAGTGGCTGAAAAATTGTATTCCTTTGTGATTTTAACTTCCTTTTTCATAAAAACTTTTACATTGAGTATCTTTTCCTGTTCTTCCCAGTCATTCATATGACTTTGGAGGAATTATTTTTTAGTTGGTCATCATAAAAGCAATTTTTTTTACAATTCTGGATATAAACTTTTATCAGATATATAATTTTAAAATTGTCCTTCCGTTCTGTGGTTTAACTTTTCATTTCCTTGATGTTTATTAAATTCGAAATTTTTAAACTTTTTTCTTTCTTTCTCTCTCTCTCTCTTTTCTTTTTCTTTTCTTCTTTTTTATTTTTTTGTGGCACTCCACAGCCTCACTTATGCTAGGCACTTGCCTAGTGGTAGCGTATATAAGAACATTTTTCCCAATCCAAGGTCATTAAATTTCTCACTTATGTTTTCTTTTAAAGGTTACATAGTTTCAACTCTTTTAGTTGTCTTATTCATTTTGGATTAATATATGTGCATGCTGTGATGATGTAATAGACGAAGTTCATTTGGTTTTTAGCTGTAAATAATCAATTATTCCAGCTTCATTTTTAATAGACACTTCTTTAGCATCTTTGCCAAAAATTAATCAATAATTCATAGAAAGATTCACTTCCGGAATCTCAATTCTGTTCCAATGACATATGCATATCCTTGCATTAATACTACACCAATTTTTTGTTAATTTGTTTGTTTGTTTATTTGTTTTTCAGGGCTGAGGACGGAACTCAGGGCCTTGCGTGGGCTAGGCAAGCGCTCTGCCACTGAGCTAAATCCCCAACCCCACTAGACCAATTTTTAAGGCTTTTGGAGGGTGTGGATTATTTTGAAATCAAACATTAACTTTTTCAAATGTGTTCTTTTTTTCAATATTGTTTGGATTCTTTAGGTTCATCGTATTTCTATATATATTTTTAGGATTGGCTTCAATTTCCATAAAGTGCTTACTGGAATTATGACAAGAGTTGTAATGAATTTATAAATTATTTGGGGGAAACTGGTCCCTTGGCAATATTGAATCTTTTAATTTGTGAATAAATACAGTCTCTCCGTTAAATTAAATCTTCTTAGATTTCCCGAGCAATATTTTATAGTTTTCAGTTACCAGATCTTTTATTGTTTGTTAAATTTATTTTTAAGTAATACTCTTGATATTATATATTTATTTATTTCCATTTTTGGATTATTAATTGCTAATTTCCTTTTATTCATTTCTAGCTAAAGATATCTTATTTTGGGCAGAATGTGGCTCAGCACTAGAGTGCTTGCCTTACATGCACAAGGACCCAGGTTTGTTTCCTAGCACCACACACACAACTAAGAGGAGGAAAAACAAAACAAAGATGAAAAAATAAAATTAACTCTCTCTCTCTTTCTATCTCTCATTTTCTCTTAAAAAAAAAAAAGTCTTAGGGCTGGAGTGGTGGATGGCTTAGTGGTTATGGCTCTCGCCTGGCATGTGTGAGTATGAGGGTTCCAACACAATGAAGTGTCAAAGCAACGAAAGCCACGTGAAAAGCTAAATAAAAAATTGATTCTCTCTCTTTCCCTCTCACTGTCCCTATTTTTTTTATATTTTTAAAGAGAGATGGACAGTGAGAGAGAGAGAAAGAGAGAAACAATTTCTATCTAGTTATTCATGTGGCCTTGGTTGCTCCCAGACTTCCTTGTGCACTTGTGCTGGGGTTTGAACTCGTGTATTCGCACATGCCAGGCAAGCACCATAACCGCCCAGCCACAGCTCTAGCCCCATCCCTCTCTTTTCAAAAAACAAAAAGCTCTTGTATTGTTCCTTTTATATACCTCTTTTTATTTCACTGATTTTCTATTATTTTCCTTTTACTCTAAACCCTATTATTTTTTCTGCTTTAGTTTTAGGGGTTTTTTTTCTTTCTAACATTTTCAGTTGCAAGATTAAATATAGTTTTTATTACTTTCTCATGAAGACATTTAAATGTACAAAGTTTCTTCTAAAATTATTTAAAGTAAAATCTCATATTTCATTTTTTATTCTATCTAGTACTAAATGTTTTCTTTTACTTATGTTTATTACTTATAATTTTTCTTTTACTTATGATTATTTAGAAGTCCACTGTTTAAGTTCCATTTATTTGAGGACTTTTCAGTTTTATTTATGTTGTTTATGAATTCTTCTGTGGTCAGAGAACACAGTGAATATGATTTCAAGTCTCTTATGGATTTCCTGAGCTATATTTTATAACCATTTGTGTCCTTATGTATTCTTTTTCTAAAGCATGCTCCACAGGCACTGGAAGAATGTCCCTTCTATCATCTTTGGTTGAAAATGCTCTGTAAATGTCAAGTCTAATATACTTTTGCTAATATTTGGCTAATCTTTCAGTTATTGAGAGTGGAGTATAATAATCTCCAAAGATAATTGTTTACTATTTTATTTCTCCCTTCAATTCTGTAAATTTCATTTCACAGATTTCATGTGGTCATCTTTGGTAGGTAGATGCACATTTAAAATTGCTATATATTGTTAAATTTTTATCATGATATTTCCCTCTTTGTCCTAATAAAATGTATTGTCCGAATGTCCATTTTTCTGTTGGTAAAATAAGCACTCCAATTATATTGTGGTTGTTGTTTACATTACAAGAATATAGACACATGTATTTGTACATTTAGAAAATGTAGTTTGAATTTTATTGTTATATGTAGCCTGTAATCTCCGTCTTTTGATTATGGTATTAAGTCTATTTGTATTTAATGTAATTTTTGTACAGTTGTTCTTTTATATACCATTTTATTATTTTCCACGTATCTCTTGTCTTTCTATCCTCTGATTTTTTCTGGTTTCTTCTGTGGTAATTATTTTGTGTACTATTTTAATTCTTTCCTTTTCCTACATATTTTTTCTTAGTAGTTGTTCTAGGGATTACAATATGCATTCTAATTTTTTTCAGGTAAATAATAATTTCATTCTGGAAAAACAGAAATTGATTCAGTATAGTTCTATTTCTTCCTTTGCATCACTATTGTCATTTATTGAAAACATATTTGTGGGGCTGGAGTGGTGGCTCAGTGGTTCGTGCTCTTACCTTGCATGTGCATGACCTTGCATGACCCAGGTTCAAACCTCAGCACCATATACAGATATAAGTGTGGGAGAAACAAAGATCTGATGAAAAAATTTAATAAAACTAATTCTTTCCATCTTCTGAAAAAGAAAAGAAAATATATTTGTGATAAACACAATGCTATGCTACTATTTCTTAATATATGTCTTTTTTAAATGTCAAGTAAATAAATGATAAATATGCATTAATGAAAGCTTTCATAGTAGCCTACAGTTATGATTTGTGATATTTTTCATTTTCTTCTTATGGGTCCTAGTTACCCTTAGTTACTGTTTCCTTACAGCCTGAAAACTTCTTCTAGTATCTACTATAATGCCTTCCTGCCAGCACCAAATTTCCAAATCCTTATACATTTCTAGAATGTTTTTACTTTGTCTCATGGAAAAATGATTGTTCTGAATACAGAATTGTTGGTCAACAATTTGTCTTTATTTTTTAATATTTTATATTCTAGCATTTTTTTTTTTTGATATAGCCTCTCTTCTAAACTCCATCGATTCTAATGTCAAATCAGCTATTAATTGTGTTTTTGCTCTGCTTTATAAAATGAGTTGTTTTTGTTTTGCTGCTTTTAAGATTTTTCTCTTTGTATTTATTCTTTTACCAGCTGACTATAATGTGCCTAGGTATGCCTATTTTTTATTTGTTCTATTGAGATTTATTGATTAATATTTTACATCAAATTTGTGAAGCCTTTGATTGTTTTCTTGTAAATTCTTTTGTCCACCTTCCGGAATGTGCAGTTGATCTTCTTTAGTATCTTTTCAAATTTCAATTATTTTATCTTTCAACTTAAGAATATTTGCCATTTTTCCTCTCTCCTATATTTGTATTTATAATTTTAATTTTTTAATATAATTTCCTTTAATTTTTAACATGACTTATTTTTCTGAATATATTTAAAATAGAACATTTAAAGAAAGACTTTTCCCTGCTTAATCCAAGATAGTGGGTATTCAGGGACAGTTTTTATTAATAGTTCAGATTTGTTTACTATTGTTTCCTGAAAATGTATCAAAATTTCCGATTTCTCTCGCACATATATTTCTGTGAGCAACTGGACATTTTAAATAATATATGGTAGCAACTCTCCTGGAGTCTTAAGTTTTGCTCCTGAAGCAGTTACAGTGTTTTATTTATTTGTTTCTTTATCTTTTTTTTAAATTTCCTGCACTTATCTATGTTTGGATGAAAGGTGCCCCCTAAAAGCTGGTGTGAGACAATCCAGGAAGGCTGAGGTGAAATGATTGGATTATGAGAACCTTAACAGAATCAGTGAGTTAATTCTAGGACAGGAATAAACTGGTAACTGTAGGTGGGTAGGGTGTGGCTAGAGGAGGTGGGTCATTGGGGGTGTGCCTTTGGGGTGCACATTTTGTATCTTGCGAGTAGAATTTCTCTCTCTGCTTCATGATGTGATGCCTTGAACCACTTCCCTCTAACACACTCTTCCACCAGGATGTTCAGCCTTACCTTGAGCCCCTAGAAATGAAGCTCACATTGGATGGACTAAAACCTCTGAAACCGTAAGCTCTAAAAAACAAAAGAAAGCAAAACAAAAATACTTTTCCTTCTAATATTGTTATTGTAAGGTCCTTGGGTCGTGGGTCATGACTAAAACATATCTCTATCTGAGTGTGGCCACTCCTGATTATGCTCAGATATGTATTTTTAATTCTTTGTTCTTTTTATTTTTATTTTTTATTTAGTTTTCTGGGAGATTCTCCTGTATCTCTGTGTCCTACTATTAATCCAGAGATTGCACAGCAGTTGTGCTCAGTTGGGACCAGTTAAGTTTCTATCCTATGCAGATGGATTTATGTGTGGGTTGGAGGTTCACCCAATGTTTAAGTCATTTACAAGTTGACCCAAATGTAACTTTCCTATGCTTCAGTCTCAGTCTCCTATGCACATGCAGGCCATCAGAGGGTCAATCAAAAATGTTTCAATAATTTTTGGCCACTTTTGTTGTTGCATGTACAACATCAGCCATACATGTTTGTCCTAACATTCACTACCTCAGCTGATAGAGCTAAGCCAGTTGGTTTTTGTCTGCTTGTCTTCACAAAGTCCCTTCAACCAGTGATACTGATGGGTACAGATATCACCCAAGACTCAAAATACCAGATTACCAAACCTCACAACTCTCCAGTCATAACACAAATGCCATTCTAAATTTGGGGGGCGGGGAAGAGCACCAGACCAAAATGCAATAGACTTCCACAGCTCTTCTACAAAATTCAGTAGTGTTTTCAAGCATAAAACTTCCCCAATTATTCTATGTCTTTGGTTAATTTCCACCACAGTGGAAGAGTAGTTTTTGGTCAATTTTAGTTGTTTTGTAGAGTGGAAATTTGCTATATTCCCCATTCATAACCAGGAATCTTACATACCTTAAATTTGTCTATATGGTAGAATAAAAAAAACAACAAAAATTCAAATATCTATTCATGGAGAAAACTTAGTAGCTGTGAAGAAATTTAGAATTATTTTTAAAATGTAGATTTCTGTTGTCTCCAAATGTCAGTCATTAAGATGAATTTTAAGTTTGGATGCAAAACTTGCTGAAAATTCATGAAAGAATAAATAGAAAAAAATGTTATGTGAATGGAAAGTTATGAAAAAGAATAATTGAAGATAAAAACTGAAGATTAAAAAATGAATCCAGTTAACTTATGTACAAAGAAATGTTGAAGACTGTTCTCATAAAAAGAAATGTATGCATTAGAACACAAGGGTGTTACGTAGATCAGTGGGAGATTATAGGAAATGGAAAGTAAAGGGCAAAGAAAGAATGTGGAAATTATACTCAATAAGACAGTAATAATGGGGATTGTGCATGTTTTGAAAAGCAAAGACAGTATCTTCTTAAGAAAAAGTAGTGTCAGAAGTATACACAGCCATATTTCACTCTGATTGTCCTATAATGAAAGACTTTCGCAGACAGTTGGCAATGATTGGAAAAGGTCAAAAAGAAAGGATTTAGTTTAATACAATGCTATCTACAAAGAATAAATGGCATTGCCCCCAAAGACTCTAAGACAGCAGCAATACTGAAACAAATAAAAGTATAAAGTGTCAGAAGAACTGAACTAAAGAAAGAGCTATGTGTTTATTGCATTTCTTAGAAACTGCCTAAGATAAACTTAATATATTATTTTTACTGTTTTTAAAGGGATTAAAGATGAATGTGAATAATTATTTTAAATATACTGTAACAAAACACTTGTGATCTTACCTAAGGTATGATAAATGACACATTCCAAAGTTAAGAAGTACTTGTTTAGATATATTTGAATGTGCATGTGAGGAAAAAAATAATAGGAAGGTTTTCATCAAATATTGTGATTCTGTTATATACAAAGATGATTAGAAAATTTGAGAGTTATATTATCTTTGTCACGATGTAACATGATTTTGTACAGTGTAATGTGTATTCTCTGAATCATTTTAAGTATTCACCAAAGTAGTGGGATGAGGTATTGGTAGTCTTACAAAGGATTATTGAGAAATCTGGAAAAAAAATTGCTTATACTGATAACTACATTAGGACTGATTTGTAGATTATACCAACCAAAGAACAATTTCTAATGTAAACTAAATATCACATAAATATCTTTAAAACTCCAGATTAGCTATAAAAATATCTGCACAGGTTAAAAGTGGGTTTTCCTAAATTCTACATATTATGTACTTTATCATTATGTCCTTCATTAGTACTTTTATTATGTCTTCTAAATGACCACAGGCTATTGTGAAATTCTCTTTCCAGTCTGAACTAAAAGACTATTCACTGGATGTGGAATTCCAGAAGAACTGCTAAGTGATAATGGAGCCCAATTTACATCACTGAAGCTCCAAACCTTTCTTAGCTCAAATGGAGTGAAATACATTCATTTTCCACTACACAAGCTAGCCGCTAATGGCCTCATTCAGCACTTTGGGCAGTTGTTCATGTAAGCACTTTTGCTTGAACACGAGGCGGCTGGCTGTGCAGTGTCCCAGCAGCTGCCTAATGCTCAGTTGTCCTTCTGCTGCATCAAGGATGCTCACTTGCCATTAGATGAACCTCCCAGCCTCTTACTTCTGCTCAAAGACAAGTATTCCCTTTCATAACCTCAGAGAACCAGAAAAATCAACAAGATCTTTCAGAGAAAGATGGTTTAGAGGAAAAAGCATTAGGAAATGGGCCAGGGGAACACATTTTCAAGGCACTTATTGGGTCTTTGCCATTTTCATTACCTATTGAAAATGAGTATGTTTCATGATGATAAAAAAAATAAAGAAGGGATAATAGGTGAAGAAATGCAAAAATGAAGCAAATCACACTTTTGCATCGATGAATAACCACTTTCATATCTTATTTTATTAGATATCAATAAACTGTATAAGTAGTTTATACACGAACTACCTTAATGCCATGTGAGATATTCAACAGGACACCAAATGAGATTAATGAAGCTTAAATTGTACCTGTATATAACTTTTAAATACAAAAAAATGCACACACAGGGAGCAAATACTAGATTAGTTTTTTGATCATGGGAAATATTGAAGATTATCAGCCTAGTGGAATAATCCATGAGGTCATAATCAGATGATCTAATTCCTAGTGTCAGCACTGTCTCATTCAGCACTTTGAGCAATTAAATACATCATGAAAAGTATTTTTAAAAGTTATGAGAAATACAAAATACATATTTGTTAATTTTCAATGTATTTTATACTTGCAAAATGTTTCAGTGTGTTTGTCTATGACTGCCTAATTTACACTTTTTTTTCCCTTAAAATGAATTATAAGTTTTCTGATGAACTCTAAGAAAATACTTTTTACAAAGATTTTTTGCAGAGGAGTGGCCTACCCAGATGGTTTTCAATAAAGGAAATGGAATGTTCTACTAATCGGGTTAAGGTAAATTGGCCTTTTGGTACCTCCTGGATATTTCTGAAGTAGTGAGTAGTAAGAAGGTAAGCACAGAGATATTTAAACAGGTCTTCCTGCAGGAAAATAAACCTACAAATCCTACAAGAAGGAATACTTTACTTCTGTTTTAGGTTTTCTTTTATGCTTCGGTTTCATAAAATTTAATTAATTATGATTTTGTTAAAGATTATCAATATTTTTATCTTTTTGAAAATAATGTTTCAATTACTTAAAACATGAATGATAATTTTTTGACTGTAAGGCATTGTCTAATTCCAAATCACTATGTTGTGGTGATTTCTCCAATGAACAGGAGAAAGTTTCAACCTTAAAAGAACAACTTAACAAGCCCTATTAGAGTGTTCTCATACATTTCCAATACCAGAAATTGATAGCTATCATAAACCTTAAAACAGAAAACATCTTTGATCTTAAAAAGAATTTAAAAATTAGGAATAAATGATTCACATAATCAATATCTTGATGTTTAAGGCAATGTCTCAGGATGGGAATATACTAAAAGGAGCAACACATATAAGGAACTTCTTTTCTAAAATTAACCTAGCATTGACTTGAGTTTTCTTTCTCTATTTGTACATTAGTATTTGTACTTGTAATGAAAGTTTATAAATTGACAAGTTATAATTATAGTTATGAGGTACAAAGTGATGTTTATAAATACATGTGTATGTACATGTGTGTACTCTCTACTGTGTATGGGTATTAAACTCTCTAGTGAACATGATCGGTTTAGAATTCTAAATCTTGAAAACTACTAAGTAATTGCTTTAGTAAGAACAGATATTAGCTGTATAAGACCTGAAGCTGGAAAAGAATCATGATAAATCTTTAATTGCTAAAATCAAGGCATTTGTATCTGACTAACATTTCTATGTCTTCCACCTGAGAACACTTGTTGCATATTGCCATTTATTTCTGCATTTCCTTCTACATAAATGGGCATTGAATGAGTGCATGACCATCAGTTATGAAATTTGTGCTCCCTTCTCACCAAATAGGGTCACATAATCAATTCTGATGAATGTTATATAAAATTAATTGGTATGTACAATCTCTGACTAATGCCCTTAAAAGAAAAGGGACACATAAATTCTTTCTTTCTTCTTCCACCCTTCCTGTAAGCTGTAATGTAGGTATTGATTAATTTCAACAAAAAGTTGGTGAGGGAGTAACTTCTAGATATCCAAACAAAAGAAATGAGAGTTTTGAATCCCTAACGAATCTAGTGTGTCCCTAAATCACCTTCCTGAAGACTTTCATCATAGAGAAATTGATGTTTATCACTTTTAAGTTGATGTACCTTATTTATGTATCTATTTGTTTATCCTATACTTGGGATATGAATGTAAGGAGTTACTTCCCCTTGCTCTTTTTATTATTTTAAAATTCGGAGATAGGGCACTGCAAAGTTGCTGAGGGCCTTGTTAAATTATTGAGGTTGGCCTGGAACTGTCAATCCTCCTACCTCAAACTCTGAGTCACTAGGATTACAGTATGTCAATATACTTTACTATATCCTACCTTACCACTGTTGCTTAGCCTACCTACTTCTTAATATAATTTTTGGTGAAGATATTCTGGGAAACATTAAAAAAATTCCTTACTTTTAGCAATATTAAAGATGTAGCTTTTTTACAAAGTTGCTAAGACATTTAAGCATGTTTATTCTCATTTTACCTAGACCCTGGAGAGGCAGCACCATTTCAGGATGAGAAATATCAAAATTTTATCTTCATACTAAATTTCTAATAACTTAAATATATGAACAATACTATTATTACTTAGTGCATAGAATGGAAATTATATGGTGTTTTAGTCAACTTTAAGTTACTGTGACAAAATGCCTGAGATAATTTAAATTGAGGAAAAATTAATTTTGATTAATAGTTGCAGAGGTTCCAGCCTGTGGTCACTTGACTATTGTTTCTGGATCTGTCATGAGGCAGGACATCATGGCAGGAAGTTTGTAGCAGAGCAAAAGTATTCCCACCATGACATCAGGAAATGAAAAGGAGAGAGATTGGGGAAGGGTCTAGGGACAAAATATACTTTTTAAGGGCACACCCAAATGACTGACTTACTACAACTATGCCCATCTCCTAAAGTTTCCAGCGCCTCTCAACAGCCAATAGTCTATGAATCCATAAATGGATTAATCCATGGATGAGGTTAAGCCCTCATGATCCAGTTACCTCTAAGGCTCCCACCTATGAACACAATTGCATAGAAAATCAAGCTTGAACACATGAGCTGTTGGAAGAAATTTCAGATCAAAACCATAACACGTAGCGGCAATATTTGTGCTCACTACAAATACTATCCTACATACTACATTAGATGTATCCTAAATACTACATTAGATGTACTATTTAAAATTGTTTTAATTTGAAGCAAGTCTCAAGCATTTCTCCACCTAATCCTTTCCTAAATTTCTCTCAGCACCTTGCTGGGAATTTTTACCATGTGTTTATACATTAGGAAAGAAGAATTTTTGATAGCACAGGAATTGCAGATTTGACTAAGAGTGTATTTCAAAGACCATCACAGGATACATAAGCTTAACAGAAATGCAAGTTTTATCCATTGTTGTTCTTCTACATTGGATGTGAAAAAGAGTTGGGATGGAATAGTATAATGTAGTTCATTACTGTAAAGTGAATCATAGTGTGTAGTATGAGAAATATTGTAATGCATTTGAATGTAGAGCAATTTACTTTGCTTCTGCTTTGACTTTCTGATTTCCTATAATGGTGTGGTCTACAGCTTTTTCCTGACATTTTTTCCTTTCTATTGTTCCAATAAAATTTGTCGAATCATCTGCTACTTAATAATTATTTAGTGGCATTGGAAACAGTTATTGTTCTTTTTATGATAAGTTTCATTTAAGAAGTCTCCTTATCCAAATTTTATTTGGAGAGTAATTTCTTTTGTAGTTCTTTACTTGCTAAATGATCTTAATTCCTTTTGGTAAATTAAAACAGTCCAATAAATAATTTTTAAAATACATTATCTAGCCTAAGAGGATCTATGCTTCATTACTTCTATGCATCTTTGCTTTGTTTTCTTTTTTTTTTTCCAAGAGAGGAGGACAGTAAGAGAAAGAGAGAAAGAGAATTAATTTCTATTTAGTTTTTCACATGGCTTTCGTTGCTCTGACACTTAGTTGTGTACGTGGGTGCTGGGGTTTGAACCTGTGTACTTGCGCATGCCAGGCAAGCACCTTAACTGCTGATCCACCACTCCAGCCTCCATTGTTTTCTTTTTTTAATTTATTTTTAATAGAGTAACATTGGGATGGCTTTTAAGAATATCAATGATGTTTCTTGATGCTAAAAATTCCTCTAATATCCACATTATATTTCTTTCTGTTCTTTCGTAATTCTTATAGCACAATGCAACTGTTTTAGGCAGGATTTAAGATGGCTTAGATTGGATTGAAGAGTGACAAGGACATGCATAGTGTCTAGGAGCACTTCTGACAGGCTGCTCAGAGGCCAAGACTGCAGCATATCATGAGGGGGCTGCCCCCTGGTGGATTCCAGCAGAGAATTTCAGATGCATCTATTATTTCAAAAATAGAACATCTCCACCCTCACATGTTAGTCGACTTTGAATTCTTATGTGTTCAGGGCTGATAATATTAATTGTAACTTATAGTATTGGATTTAGTCCAGAGAACTAGGAATTAATTCAGAAGTTACTGTCCAAAAAGGAAAAAGGATTTGACTAGAAAATATTTTCTGTCACTCAAGTGGAAAAACACTGGAAAACTAAAATAACGTAGCCTAGACTAATGCTACCTAGGTGTGTCTCAGACAAGCAATCAGGTGGTCTCCTAAAAGGTTTCCAAGTGGAAGTGCTGTGGATCACATCATACATAAGTAAGTCAGCTAATTCCCCACGGCTCAAGACATCCTTTCATTGATTTATGATGATTCTGCGGCATAGCCCAGTAAATTGCTCAGGATGTGCAGTGAACTCTGAGAGCTTAAAAAAAAAAAAAAGAAAAGAAAAGAAAACCCTGCCTCATGGACAAACTAATTTTTTATAAAAATATTTTTCATGTGCAAGGTTCTACCTTTTTTCCTTACTCAGTATTTGACAGTTTCAGGCATCCTTGCAATCATTCTTTATGCACACTCATTTTCACAAGCATCAATATTTGGAATGATTATTAATTTTTGGGATGATTTTTGAGAAGAGTTATATTCTTCTGTCCCCTTCCTCCCCTGACTTTTTTCCTTTTACCTTTCCACCAACACACCTCTTTTCTCACTTCAAATTTTTATTCTCCTTAGAGAACTAGCCCAGTTGCTCTCTAAGTTTATACTAAACCTCCTTGCTTTTGCCTAGCCTGGTTTTCTGTACGCCTGTAATTATAAACAGTTTAGGTATCTCTACTGCAAGTCTGTGATTTAATGTTAGAGCATGTCCTACCCCATATCTGGTCCCCAAATCATTAGGATATATGCTATTTTGAAACAGTTCTACCAAATAAAATTTTTGTTGTGATTTTATACATTCAGGTCCTGGGAAATTTGCGTTTAAATTAAAGAAATGAAAAGAATAACTAAAGTGTACAAGATGAATTACTAAAATGTATAACATTTCAAAAATTTGGTTATTTATATGAAAACATGGCCTGAAGGAAACACATAGTTTGATAAAAACACAATGAATTTTTTAATTCACTAAACTGGTACAAATTTAATAATATTTGAGCTTTTAAAAAGTATTGACATTTAGTAGCTATCTTCTCAGATATTATTCAGTAGGCATACAAATTACAATTACTTTTCTAATCATTCTGTGATGTATTTTATTAATTCAAATGATTATTATCTAGACAATGAAAATGTAAATTTCAGCCTATATAGCATCTTTTAGCCCGGAATGTAAAAGTCATTTCTGCTTATTTCCACCCTCAGCCCCACTTAGCTTTGCTCTTTGAATGACATCTATGTGGATTTGAAAGCATTATTTTTGTCTTTACAAAACCCTGGAATCCTCCCTTGCAATCACAGGATGCATGCACTCTCTAAATAATTCCCTGTTTTCTAAAGTAGTTGTTGCTTCAGGCTGTAGGATATTCACATTGAACAAGGCATTAAAAAAAATGGACCCTATGTCTAGGCCACTCCATTCAATCATTGATTTTCAGGAAGGACAGACAAGACAGGCAGAGGAGGAGTGAATGAAGGAGCAAGCAGCGCACATTTGCTTTATTTTCTATTTAGAAATGCGTACAGGATTACTTCATACCACAGACCTTTGTCTGACAATAAAAGAATAAGACAAACTACAATTATCTTATTTCATCAATATATCGTAATTAATGCGGTATCCAGAGATAAAAACACATATCATCCATCAGGGAAATCATCATTTTTAAAAATTCTATGCATTTGTATGAATAAGATTTATGTTTTTTGTCCAATTTTAAGTATCATTAATATACTAGAGAACCAAAACTTTTCATAAAATTTAGAAAGTAATTATACTAAGAAAGTACCTTGGGCTGGAACAGTAGCTCAGCAGTTACAGCCCTTGCCTCGCATGCATGAGGACACAGGTTCGAACCCCAGCACCATATACACAACAAAGAGAGCAACAAAAGACACATGAAAAACTAAATAAAATTGATTATTTCTTTCTCTTTCTCTCTAAAAAGAAAGAAAGAAAGAAAGAACCTCAAAGGCTTCTAGAACATTCTCTTATTTGAGCTGGTTACCCAAAAGTTAATGGTGAAAGGAAGGAATCATTTTAAAGTTGTATAACATTAATGAGTGTTCATATTAATCTTTGAAACAAATATCAAAGTTATTCTATTAACATAGTAAATATATATCAAATAAATATCAAATATATTTCTATCAATATTCATCAATTTGTATTAATAACTGTATATTATAAATCAATTATTTCTGCCTTTAGAAATATATAAATGAAGAGCCAAAATTCATCTGAATAAAATGAAATGTTTTTCTCACATTTCACATACTTGGACTATGAAATTAATACATCCATGTGTATACATAATTCTCATGTGATATGATATCATCAATTATATGATTGAGCATGATGTATTTTCCTTTATCGTTGAGGTGAAAGATAAAGTCCACTCCACAATATTAGTTATAATTTATATAAGTTCCTAATAGATGCTTTCCAAGTTATATCAAATAGGGAGCTAGGTATACAGTTCCATCTAGTTCTGTTTAATGATTATCATGAAAATGAGAATTTTAAAAAATGGAGTAAACATGTTTATTTTGGAGAAGTGTAATATAGAGACATAAAATATAAAACACTAAAGCTGTATTTCTTCAAAGCTATATTACTTCAAATTGTTAAGGCATATAAATTCATTCTAAATAATCAAACATTGAAATTGTATTTTAAATAACAAGCTCTCCAGTATATTTGAAATACTCTTGTTTTAGTTTTTTTATTAGAGCATTATAGTTATACATAGTATTTGGTTTCATCCCAACAAAATCATACATTCATGAAATTTGATTTTTGTTCATATTCACTCCTTTTTCCCTTCCTTCTTTCTCCCCTTTCTTTCTCTTCTACTCTACTGATTTGCCTTTTGCTCATAAATTTATTTTTTATTGCTTCTTCCTACTTATACATAAAGGTGAAATTCACTTTTATGTTTATATATGCACAGAGCATGTTTGTAAAATTCATTCAACATTTCCTCCCCTTTTCTGTCCCTCCTCTTTCCCTCTTCATCTCTTTTTTCTGCTCTATTGATTTTCCCTGTATCTTTAGTATATCTAATCCTCCCGTCCTTTCCTTTATTTTCCTCTTGCTCCCACGTATGATGAAAAACATTCAACTCTTCATTTTCTGAGATTGCTATTTCACTTAACATGATGTTCTTTGTTTCCATCCATTTACCAACAAATCCCATCATTTCATTCTTCTTCATGGCTGAGTAAAACTGTGTTGTGTATATGTACAAAACTTTCTTAATCCATCCATTCATCTATTGACAAGAATTTGGGCTAATTTCATAAATTGGCTACTGTGAATTGTGCCGCTCTAAACTTTGAGATGACTCTATCACTATTGTGTACTGATTTTAATTCTTTTGGATAAATAACATGGAGTGGGAGAGCTGGGTCATGTGGTGGTTCCATTTCTAGTTTTTGAGGAATCTCCATACTCCTTTCCAGAGTGATTAGATTAGTCTGAAGACCCACTAACAATGTATGAGTGTACCTTTTCCCCAAAATCCTCACCAGTATTTGCTATTGTTTATCTTCTTGATAATTGCCATTCTGGCTAGAGTGAGATGAAATCTTAGTGTAGTTTTGAATTGCATTTCCCTAATTGCTAGAGATGTACATTTTTCCATGTATTTATTGGTTATTTGTGTTTCTTCTTTTGAAACCTGTTTAACTCTTTTGCCCATTTATTGATTTTTCTGTTGTTAAGTTTTTTAGTTCCTTATATATTCTGGATATTAACTCTTGCCAGAGGTACAGCGTGCAAAGATTTTCTCCTATTCTATCAGCTCAAGCTCTTATATAATTAAGAACTTCGTGCTCATAATTGTTTACTCGGCTGTACAGAAGCTTTGTAGTTTGACGGCTTCCCATTTGATTCTTCATTGTATTTCTTGAACATTAGGGATCTTGTTAAGGAAGTCAGAACCTGCACCAATGTGATGGAGCATTGACCATACATTTTCTTTCAGGGTTTCTAGTCTGATTCCTAAGTCTTTAATTCATTTTGATTTGACTTTTGTGTAGGGTGATGAATAGGGATCTAATTTCATTCTTCTACATATAGATACCCAGCACCTTTTGTTTAAATGATTGTCTTTTCCCCAACATATATTTGTGGCACCTTTGTCAAGTATCAGATATCTTTAAGTATTTGAGTTTATCTCTGTGTCTTCTATTCTTCCATTGGTCTTCATGTGTCTTTTTTTATTTTTTAAGAGAGGGACAGTGAGAGAGAGAGAGAGAGAGAGAGAAAGGGAGAATCAATTTTATTTAGTTTTTCACATGGCTTTCGTTGCTCTGAGATTTCTTTGTGTACGTGGTGCTGGGGTTTGAACTCATGCATGCAGGGCAAGCACCGTAACTGCTGAGCCACTGCTCCAGCCCTTCATGTGTCTTTTGATATCAATATCATGCTGTTTTATTACTATATCTTAGTAGCATAATTTCAGATCAGGTACTGTGATGCTTCCTGCATCCCACCTCTTGCTCAGTATTTCTTTGGCTATTCTGAGACTTTTATTCTTTCAAATGAATTTAAGAATTGTTTTTTTTCTAGTTTTGTGGAAAATGTCATTAGTATTTTGACAGAAATTGCTTTGAACTTGAATATTATTTTTGGTAGTGTGTCCATTTTAGCAATATTAATTCTGCCTATCGAAGAACATGGGAGGTCTTTCCTTCTTCTACATTCTTCAATTTCTCTCTTCAGCATTCTATGATTTTCATTGTAGAGATCTTTCATATCTCTGGTTAGATTAATTCCCAAGGTTTTTTGTTTATTTGTTTGTTTGGTTTGACATTATTTGAATGCAATAGTTTTCCTGAATGCCTCCTCAGCAAAATTACCATCGGAATATAGGAAAAAAGCTACTGGCTTATGGATGTAGATCTTGTATCCTGCTACTTTGCTGAAATTATTAATACCTCTAGAAATTTTCTGATGGGGATTTTTGGGTCTTGTATGTATATGATCACTTCATCAACAAACAGAGATAGTTTGACTTCTTTTCCTTTGTGTACTCCCTTTAAATTCCTATCTTGTATGATTGTTCTGTCTAGCATTTTGAGAACTATATTAAATAGAAGACAGGAGAATGTGCATCCTTATCTTGTTCCTCATTTTAGAGGAAATGCTGTCAGTTTTTCTCAATTCATTATGATATTGGCTTTAGATTTTTCACAAGTAAACTTATGATGTTGATTTAAGTTCCTTTTACTCTTAGTTGCTCCTGTGTTTACAACATGAATGGGTGATGGATTTTATCAAAGGCATTTTTTGTACCTTTTGAAATGATCATGTGATTCTTCTAGGTAATTCCATCTAATTGGTGAACTACATTTATTGATTTGCATAAGTTGAACTAAACTTACATCCCTGGTATGAAACATATTTGGTCATGGTGTATTATTTTGATTTGCTTCTGAGTATGGCTTGCTGATATTTTATTAAGATTGTTTACATCGATATTCAACAGGTACATTGATCTGCAGTTTTCTTTTCTTGATGATTCCCTTCCTTTCAATTTCATGGAATAATTTGAGAAGGATTTATGTGTTCTCTTGTAAAGGTCTGGTAGAGCACAGATAAGAATACATCAGGTCCTTGGATTTCTTTGTTGGATGACTTTTTATTGCTGTTTCAATTTCATTATAGTCTATTCAATTTCATTATTCAATTTTATTGGCTGTTTTGGTTTTATATATCTTCCTGGTTCCATTTCATCAGAACATATGTGTCCAGAAATTTGTTAATGGCTTCTAGATTTTGCAGTAACTTGGAGTATAATTTTTCAAAGTAAGTTCAAATGATTCTCTGCATTTCAGAAGTGTCTGTAGTGGTACCTCCTTTTTCATTTCTAATTGTGTTTATTTGATCTTCTCTGTCCTTCTTTTGGTTAGTTTGGATAGGGGCTTACTAATCTTATCATTTAGAAGAAACAACTTTTTGTTGCACTGATCCTATGTATTGTTTTTTAGTCTTAATTTTATTAACTTTGACTCTGACATAATTTCCTCTCTTTTACAATTTTAGTATTAGATTTTTCTCTCTTTTCTAATGCTTTGAGGTGGAGCATAAACTTCTTTGTTTAAAATCACTCTGTTTTTTAAATGTAGACACTCAATATTATAAATTTTCCTCTTAAAACTGCTGTCATGTTCTCTCAGTGATTTTGATATGTTGTATCTCTGTTCTCATTTATTTCTAAGAATTTCTTGATTTCTTCTCTCATTTTTTGATCTATTGTTCACTTAAAAGTGTATTTTTCAATCTCCACGTGATTATGTGGTTTCTACCATTTTTCTTCATTTGATTTCCAGTTTCATTCCCTTATAATCTGATATGATGCATGGGATTGTACCAATGTTTTTGCATTTGCTAAGACATTGTGTTGTAGAATATGGTCTATTTTGGAAAGGTGTCATGTGCTGCTGAGAAGAATGTAAATTCAGCTCTTTGGTGATGAAATATTCAGTAGATATCTAATAAGTCAAATTGATTTGTGTATTATTTAAGTTAGAAATGTCTTTATAAATTTTATGCTTTGATGACCTCTCTGTTGGTGATGAGGGTTTTTTTTTATATCATGCAGTAAAGCTGTATTGAGTTCTAATATAATTTAATATTTAGGAGTATTGTTCTATATAATTGGGTGGGCTGATTTGGGGCATATATATTCTTCCTCTTATTGTTGGATTGTTCCCTTCACCAGGACATAACATCCTTCCTAGTCTCTTCTGATTAATTTTTGCTTGAAATCTGCTCTGTCAGATGTGTCAAATAGCTACTTCTGCTTATTTTTGGATTCCGCTTACATCAAATATTTTTTCTACAAGATGCGTCTCTTGAAGACAGCAAATAGCTGGATCTGTTTTCTTGATCCATTCTGCTAATATGCGTCTTTTAATTGGAGAGATTGTTATATCTTGGATGAAAGGTGGCCCCCAAAAGCTCAATATGTGAAACAATGAAAAAACGAATGAGACACAATGATTGGGTATGGCGGCCTTAACCCAATCAGTGAATCTCTGACAGGGATTAACTGGGTGGTAACCATAGACTGGCATGGTGTGTTTGGAGGAGATGAGTCCTTGGGCATATGCCTTTGGGGTATATTTTGTATCTGGAATGGAGTCTCTCTCTGCTACCTGGAGCAATGCATTGAGCTACTTCCCTCTTCCTGACTCTTCGGCCATCATGTTCAGCCCCACCTGGAGCCCCAAGGAAGGGAGTTGACCTTCTATGTACTAAGACCTCTGAAACTGTAAGCCCAAAATAAACTTTTTTCTCCTAAAATTCTTCTCATTGGATCTTTTAGTCACAGCAGAAAAAAAACAAAAAACAAAAAAAACCTGACTAAAATAGAGATGAAATCATTTACCTTCAGTGTTCGTGTGGTTATATTTTTATGATTTCCTGCTCTTTTGATTTTTTGCTTTATTTAATACTGTCTTATTTCTCATTTAGTAGATTACTCTTCTATTAATCTTCCTCTACTTAGGAAACTTGTGATTTATTTTTTGGTTCCTCTGTGTGCAGTTTATCTTTGACTATTCTTTGTAGTGTTGGCTTGATAGTCATGAATTCTTTTAGTTTATCCCTTTTGTGGAAAGTTTTTATTTCCTCTTCAAACTTTAAAGAGAGTTTTGCTGGGTATAGTAATCTTGATTTGCAATTTTTTTTTTTTTTTTTAGAGTTTGGAATATCTCACTTCAGACCATCCTCGATTTTAAGGTCTGAGTTAAGAACTGAGAAGTGAATCTTATTGGTTTGCCTCTAAATGTGACCTTATGTTTCTCTCTTTCAACATTTAATATTTTTTCCATATTTTCTATGTTAGGCATTTTGAGTATGATGTATCTTGGAAAACTTCTCTTTTGACCTTATCTATTTGGAGTCCTGAATGCATCCTTCATACAGGATGTCTATCTTATTTCTGATATAAGGAAAGTTTTTTGTTACTTTCTTAATGAAGATATTCTTAATGCCTTTAACTGGTATCTTCACAATTCCTTTTATCCCAGTGATTCTCAGGTTTGGTCTCTTAATGTTGTCCTAGAGTTCTTGAATATTCTGATCATCCTATATCATTTTCCCCTTTATTGCATACTATGTTCTCAAGATTATGTAGCCCGTCTTTAAGGTTTGACCTTTTTGGTCAAGGCCTGAAGTTCTGTTTTGTATGCAAACAAATCTGTTGGAGATATATGCGAATAATTTTTTAATTTGATTGTGGTTTTCATTTCTAGGCCTTCTGATTGGTTCCTTTTCAAAATCATCTTTCATCTCCTATATTTCTTCTCTTAATTCATTTTTTAGATCTTCTTTTTAGTCCATTGAGCATTTTAATAATCAAAGTTTTATTTAATAATCTTTCTCTGGTATTCCATCCTTTTCCATATCTGTGGCATCCATTTTTGTGGGATGGTGAATTTTGGGGGAAGAGTTATTACCTGGTTTCTCACATTCAGAGGTCTTAGACTTGTGGATAGATTGAGATTTATTTCTCTTTCTCTTTAATAAATATATACTTTCATGTGTAATCTGTTTTGTTCTGGGATTACTGTCTGCTTTAGATATATGAGTAGATATCAAGGCATGGGATCTGCTATCCTTCTCTGATTATTCCTCTTTGGGGACTGGTCTTTAATTTGGGGTTTTTTGACTCTTTAATTGTTATGGTTTGGATGAAAGTTGTCCCCCAAAAACTTGCTATGTAACACAATGCAAAAAAAAAAAGTGAAAGATGAAATGATTTGGTTTTGAGAGCCTTAACCAAATCAGTGAGTTAATTCTCTGGTAGGGTTTAACTGGCAATTGTAGGATGGTAGGATGTGGCTGGATAAGTTGGGTGATTGGGGGCATGCCTTAGAGTATATATTTTGCATCTAGAGTGGAGTCTCTCTCTCTCTCTACTTCCTGGAATCATACCTTGAGCCAATATTTTCCACCTCCAACTTCTGCCATGAAGTTCAGCCTCACCTGAGCCCTGAGGAAAGGAACTGGCCTTCTATGGACTGACACTTCTGAAATGGCAAGTTCTAAAACAAACTTTTCCTCCTAAAATTATTCTTGTTGGGTCTTTTAATCACCACAGTGAAAGAGCTGACTAAAACACAAATTCTATGAATTTAAGTAATATTAATGCTCATTTAGGGCTAGATCATGTGTAGTGTGATATCCACTGCTGCATGACTGAGTTATAAGTATTCTTCAGCAGCAAGATCTCTACTTTGTGATCTTGAAGTGTCCCAATCACTTTCCAGTCCCTTTTAGATAGAGTGGGAGATAGGAATATCACTAATATCAGCAACAGATATACAGCCTTAATGTAAATGTCCAGAGCCTACTTTGATATCTATAACACTAACTGACACCTATATAGGAAAGATAGCATTTCACATCAGTAGTAACAACAGTCAACTGTGAACTGTCAGGAATTTATAGCAGATGCCTACTATGTCATCCACTATATTAATAATCACAACATGATAATAGCCACAACAACATGAATGGATTAGGAATTACATATACTACATAATTCTATTATTTATTGGTACTACATTTTCTTAAGAGAAAATAGGGCAGAAAGTAAAGAGAAAGTTTGGAAATATTTTAAAAAGCAATCAGAGGAGAGATAAGAGATAGGTAGCAGATGTTGGCCATAGAGAAAAAGGAATAAAAATGAAATGAAAGCAATGAAAAAAGGAATGGGTGGAAGAGGGAATAGAAAAAAAAATGACTATTTGGGGTGGGGGAGGAAGAGTGAAGACTAGAAATAGGAGAGACAAGAACCAAGATAAGAGAAAGCCTTAAATATATGGTCAAAATAACTCAAATCCTTGTATAATTATCCCCTGCCTAAATCAAATCAAGGCTAAATCATAAGCAAATTCAAAACAAAATTACTAATGTGAGAGTAAAATTGTATTAACATATATATTGTTTTAAACCTATCTATGCAGTGAGCACACACACACACACACACATCCACACTACATACAGAAGGAAAAAATGTAAAAGTGCAGTAATAGGAAATGAAGTTTGAAAAAGATTTTGAAAATTTAAAATTTAAAAAATAAGAGTTAAAATTAGGATTACAGAGGGAAGAAAGAAAAAAAAACAAAAATATAAAAATTTTAAAGAGAATATAAAGTGCTTGTTTCCATTACAGTGGTCAAAACTTGTCAGGGATGAATTTTCATTGTTTGTATTCAATTTTGGCTATGTAACCCTTGTGTCAAGGGCCCTGTTCTTAAGTTCAACGTGCTTGTGTTTCTCTCCTAAATGCCAATAAGGTATACTAGCTCTAGGTCTCCAATATTCCCATATAGTGTGGAATTGACTGGGAAGTAATGAAGAACTGTGTGATTCTGTATTGGGAAATGAGGCAGAGTTCTAAACTGAAAGTTTTCTTGGAACTCTGTGGGTATTTGAGATTTGATTCACACCCTCTAGTCCTGGAATGATGTAGGTCACTGCAGGATATGTGCATCTCCGAGGCCTTTGTAAAATTCACTTTTAGGGTGTAGGAACTAACCCTTTACAAGTTTCACCTCCACTACCATGAATGTGAATTACCAGGTATCAGTCCTTGTGTGTAGACCCTCTTGTGTGGCAGCTATGGGCATCTTCCCAGTAGCTCTTACAGGGTGCCAGAAATAAATGGAGCTTTCACCCTTGGTATCTGGAGCCTATATGATACAGATATAATTTTCTTTGTGCCTATTTCAGTTACTATGGTTCAGGCAACTCTGAGTGTCATAATATGTTGGCTACTTCCTGTAGGTGTTCCTGATTTGTCGTTACTTGCTGCCACTCAGTGTATATAGATAGCTCCTGAACTGTGCCTGCAGTTGTTTTCTGGGACAGTGATATCAGTTCCTGAACAACTGTCTTCCCCCAGGAGCCACAGCAATTTTGGTTGGTTTCACTTAAGCATTTTCCACACTGACTTTGTGTTCATTAAGATCTGCCTCCCTCTCTAAATCATAGGTTTTTAGCAACAATTTAAATTTATGTTTGTTGTTGCTGTTCACCATACCACACTCTTTGTCTCTTCTCACTCCCTCGCCCCCTGTGGCTGCTGCTGTCATTACCAGTCACATTAGTGCATCTCTAACATATCATTTCTTATATTCTGTTCAGTTTCTGAATTTCTGTGTCTATAGTTTCTTCTGCAGTACAGGATAAAGTTTCAGTGTGTTCCTTCTGTTTCCCACCTCATGCAGCAGCAGTCTTCCTGCTTTGTTAAGTCTGGTGCTGAGGTCTTGCTGGGAAGTGCACCCTTCCTGTAATCTGCCATTTTCTTCCCCTGAAATCAGCATAATGCAATTCTTAAGAGAAGATTTGCATATCATTCTTCAGGTCTAGGCCAGTCTACTCTTCTAGCATGTTAAGGAAATGCTCACCAAATTGCTCTGATGGTCGTCCTAATGAGGATCACAATCACAAATGGGCTTCTAGTAGAAACTGAAGGGATATTGAAATTATTTTCAGCACACTTAGGATAGGAAAGTGATAGTATGAAAGTATCATCAAATTGCAACTAAAGAAACGTTTTGTGTTCTGTGCATTAAGGGTGGGGTTCACACTACATGAAAAATAAAGAAGATGAGGATAGGGTGGGATTCTGTGCTCAGAAAGTGGGGGGAGGCAAAGGAAGAGAAAAGAAGAAGAATTTCTCCTGGGAAGGCTGGAAGGCTGGTTCTAGAGTGATTCCAAATGTTCTAGAAGTCTCACTGTTGGCAGCAAGGCCTCAAACTGCTCCATCAGGAAGAAGAAATAATGAAAGTATATACTCCCTACTCATTTCAACCTTAATTGCACTAATGGTGTTATAGCACACTTATCTTGGTGATTTGCTTTAAACATGTTTAAATTTTAGTATTTTATTGCCTGCCATTCACTTCTTCCTTCTATCCTAAATTTTACATGGAAAACAATGCTTTTAAAATTAAAATACCTACCTTGACATTTGCCTTAGACCACTATTGAATGAAAGAGATTGAATTTTATTTTCTATCTGAAATAGCTCAAACCTACATGAAATGTATATCAATAGCTATCAAGGCACTAGATTTTAGGAAATGAAGGATGCAGACTCCTGATCGTTTAAAAATAAATGAGGTGAGATCTATAAGTGCTCCAGCTTAACGTTTTGGAGAGTTTACAAGCCATGGCTGGTTGAGGAGACAGACATGAGATTCCATGTGGAACAAAGTGCCTGGAGTTTGCAGGACTGAACGCTGGAGAGGAAAGACCTGCACACAGAGGGACATCTACACGTTTGGAGGGAGGTTCTTCGAGCAGTTAGCAGTGGACTCATCTGTGAGAAAATCTGAGAACACAATCTCAAGCTAGAGAAAGAAACATTAGAGCATTAGGAGTAACAGTGTGCTTCTCAAATCCATGAAACACAAGACATCCAGCATGCTATAAAGTGAAATTTACAATGCCTGGTATCCAGGCAAAGAGTACCAGACACACAAACAGCAGGAAAATGTGAACCATGATAAGGATAAAAAATCAATCAATTGAAACTGTCCCAGAACTAACAGATATGAAAATTATCAAAGACATAGAGAACTTGTAACTCTATCCCATATGTTCAAAAGTGGAAGTAGAAGCATTGAAGTTATGCAAAAAAAAAAAAAAAACCAAATAGAAATTTTGGAGCTGTCTAAAATATGTGAGATGAAAAACACTGGATATGAAGCCAGATTTCAAAGACTTAAATTAGATTTTCTTCTCTAATATTCATAAGTTATAATAACTATGTGTGTGTGTGTGTATGTGTGTGTGCGTGCGCACGTATTACTGGAACCCAAGGTCTCACAAAAGTTAGGCAAATGCTCTATCACTGACCTTAATTTCCAGACTTGTTACATTTTTTTAACCTTAGCTTACCTTTTAGTAAAACAGGACTGATAAAAACTAGTTAAAGTTATTGTTGCAAAGATTACGTTATGAGATAAAATGAGATGATAAGGTAAGGCAGCAGGTTTCTGGCACACTGTAACTGTGCAACAATTGGGAATTTATTGTGCTGCTCCCTGATCAGATTCATTTCTGGTTTCCCAATGCTTGAAGAATTAACTCAAACATTCTGATCTGATATTCTAGATCTAGACAATCAGGACTTTCTTTTGTCCAAACTACAGTTTTGTGTAACTTAATGTAACATATTCTAATCACACTAAAGCTCACATTGCTTTCCATATATCCCATAATTCCTGACTCGCTGTCTGCTGTGGCCTGAATTGTATATATCTCCAAATTCATGTTGACATACTCACCCCTAGTACCTCCCTATGTAATCGTGCTTGTATACAGGCATTTATGGAGGTAATTATGTCAAAAAGAGGTTGTTAGGGTGAAACCTAATATATTATGATTGATCTTATTATAAGAGGACGTTCTGACACAGACATGTAGGGGAAAGACATGTGGAGACAGACATCTGCTAGTCAAAGAGAGAGACCTAGAGCAGATTAATTCCTTCAGAAGAAACTAACACTGCAGACAGCTTGGTTTCAGAGTTCTAGCTTCCAGAACTGAGAGAAAATTGCTGACATCCCTCTGTCTGTGCTCTTTGTTATGGGAGCCCCAGCCCAGTAGCACAATACCTACTCTGGCTTCGCCTTCTGTATGCTTGCTTTTTGGCACGTATCTAAAGTCTGAGCTTCCACTCACATTTCA
>PVKS010021317.1:0-35577 GCA_004027875.1 Aplodontia rufa | reverse complement strand
TGTGGACTCCTCCTTCTCCTCCCTCACTGTGGACTCCTCCTTCTCCTCCCTCACTGTGGACTCCTCTTCTGCCTCCCTTGCACCTGCAGTGACCTCACCCAGACCCAGAGCTTCATCTCTTGCCTGTTGACAGCTCCCAGATTTGAACCGTCAGCCTGAACTCTGCCTACCGTTCCCTCACCACGCTCTCTACGGCAGTAAGGGGATCTCAACTTAGGACATCTGCTCCGAGCTTCTGATTCTCTCCCCCAAGCAGCTCCTCCTGCAGCCCCTCCTTTTTCTGTAAATGAGAACTCCAACCATCTGGTCATTCCGGACACACGGTTTTGGAGTCTTTCTTGAATGTCCACATACAATGTGTCAGCAGACACTTCTGGCTCCACTTTTAAACTATACCCAGAATCCAAAAATTTGTCCCCTCTCCCTGTGACCACCTGATCCAAGTTCTCCGGACTGAGTCTGCAACACTCTCCTGGCTCCCATCAACCCCGTAGAGCTTTGGGGAGGGTGATCTAAACCTGCAGCCGCAAGCTCTCACGTTCCGTGCGGGACGCTAGGCTCCTCGGCGTTCAGCCCACTTCTCCAGCTGTGCCACTCCTCATCAAATCCTTGCTGTCCTTGGCCTGCACACTCTCTTCTCCACGGGAGAGGCTCTTCCTCCTGATGCTGGCCTCGCCAGCAGACCCTTCCCCACCACTGCCTTGCCCCGGCCCTCCCTGAGCTTGAGTGAAATACCCCTCCTCTCCAGGCAGCCTCCACACCATATCTCAACACACATTTCCTTCTCTACTGTTTTGTTTTCCCACCTCCCCTACTAGAAAGAGAGCTACACAAAGGCAGGACAGGTGGCTCAGGGGTGTGACTCAAGGTCTAACGAGATTCCAGATGAAGTACCTGTTGACTGAATCAAAAAATCGCTGTTTCCATGTCCATCTCCAGCTTTCCTAATCACTGCAGGGTCTCTTCAAACAGCAAATCAGTCCTAGCTGTTCACATGGGCAGGCTTCCTCAGTGGGACCCGCCTACCGTGCCACTTCCTGCCCTGTCACTGCCCTTCAGCTTCCCACGTGTGCCCACCCACATAGGGTTCTCTGGTTTACTAAACCTGGCCCCTCAGAGCCTCTAGGAGGAGGCTCCTCTGTAGCCACTTGCCCACAATGCAGGAAATCCTCCTCTTCAAGGAAGCTGTGCCCACCCCTCCCAGCTCGATGTCCCTCATGTGCCCCCGAGGGTCCTGCACGGTTTGCTTTGAGCACCTACTGCAGTTTCTGGCTATACAGTTGCAGGATGGTGTGATTGACAGCAATTCCACCCCGCCCCCCAGGTCCTCTTAGGCTTCATCCCGGCACTTGGCAGCTTCCTGCTGGGAGCTGGTCGTTGGCACACACTTCCAGGGGAAAAGATTACCAAGTTAACGAATCCTGACACCAGTCTTCTTCATCAGCCCAAGGATAGGTGCACCTAGAGTCTGTTTCTATCTGAAGCACAGAATCTGGAGGAAAATGTAAGGATCTTCTCCTCACCATCCAAAGAGGAGCTTGGAGCTCGAGGGGGAAGAAAAGCAAACTGAAGACCCTATTACAAAGCAAAGCCAACGTGTCCACGAAACAGCAAGCATCCAGAGAGAACAGCTGGATGTCAACGGAAAGTTTTGAGTACCACAACCCCAGAAGGGGAGGTGGCAGAAGGCTCAGTCTAACAGCCTACTGTTAGGAAAGCACTCTCACTCCAGTGGCCTGCTACAGGGAAAGTACCCACACATAAACACAACTGCACCTGTCCACTTACCAAAGAAACAGACACAACAGAGTGCCACACCTGGCATCATGCAAGTGACAGCCCTCACATCTTCCTGCTGCGTTTGGGTTTCCCGTGCCATGGAGCACCGGGGCCAAAGCAGAGTGTGGGACATGTCCACCCCAGCCTTCTGTTCCCCTTGCAAGCAAGCAGCTGCTCTCCCTAGGTGAGCTACAGTGTCTCAGCAGCTGGAAGCTGGGCCACAGGCTACTGATGACAATGAGACAGTGGTGCCTCCCACAGGCGGCCTTAGGGCAGCGGGGGCTCCCAGAAGTTGCCTTTCCAACGGAAGCCCTCATCCGGGATGTGGCAGTGTGAATAAGCCTAGCAACCTGACAGCAGCACAGAGCACACGCAGGGGAGGAAGCAGAGACAGCAGGACCTCCTCTGCATCCAGTGAGGTGGACAGGGGACACGAAGAAGGAAACACACCGAGGGCGTGGGACAAAGAGCGCCAGCCCTGCAGCCTTCAACTCACGTATAAACATGGAACGGCTGGAGAACTTCTGGCTTTACCTGAGACAGCTGGAGCACCACTCTGGCGTCCACCTTCCCCTCCCAGCCAAGATGATGCTGCTGCGGCCCAACGCCTCATGAAACAAGGGTCAGTAGGCACCTTACCCAGTCCTAGCCCCGGGCCTAGCAAGCGTTTTTGGAAAAAGAGGCAAAAATAAAAGGTGGAGCTCATGAAGGAGGTGGAAAGGGAGGGAGAGAAGGAGGAAGCGCTGGCTGCTTCTTCCTCACAGCACCCTGGCTGGAGCTCAGTCCATCTTTAGGAGCCTGGAACACCAAAGAGGATGAGCTGCGGGGGAAGAGATGGCGTGGTGTGGAGCACTGTATCGAGAAGGCTGCAAAGTCAGAAGCGTTGGGTGCACTTGGGAAAGCAAAGCCATTCCTGACGAAGCACTGCAAGAGCTACCTGCTCGCAAGAGCTCAGACAACACTGACCACGGATCCAAGGCCTCTGCCGCCCTGCACACCCTTCCAGGTTCAGGAGCCCTGCCTGAGGAAGGAGGGGACGTGAGCCACTTCCACGTGGCGGTCCTTGCCTGTGCCTTCACTCTGTGAATGTCACTGAGACGCCCCTCGTCAACCAGGTTGGTCCACATGACCCTCCACCCTGGCACGGGGAGAGGACCCCCAGGTCCTACTCCACTCAGTCACCACAGGGACATGGATTGCCACGTTGGACAAGATGGGTGTGAAGCAGATGGGCACAGGAGCCACCCTCCAGACTGAGAGGACCTCCCTGCACCTGGTCCTCCTCACCCGTGGGAAAATGGGCCATCAGTGAAATGAGACAGTTCTGTCTCTTGGAATGCCAAGCAGGGTCACAGCCGAAAAGGAAAAACTGTTTGCAATGTAATTATCCAAAGATTAGCTGTGAACGGAGGAGAGAGGCTAGCGAATGGCAAAATGAGTGACTTTAAATATGATTAGCACATATTAGCTATAGGATATGCACACACACATGAAAATCGTTAAGGTCAAAATGTTCAGAAATATCACGTGAGCCCAACTTGCTGACCATGTTGGAGTAAAGGAAATGAACAGTATTACTTCTCAATCACCATTTGACTTAATGCTCTCAGAATCAAATCAGATTTGGCATCTTTATAACACTTAATGCAAACACTGAATCGTATATACCCAGTGAACTGCATTTTAAACTTACGGTCCTGCTTAGACATTTCCTACTGTCCTGCAAATAAGGAAATAACCACTATAAAGTTCTTTAAAAAACTGCTGAGACTCCTCTTCCACCCACAGGAGGTCACAGTCAGGCAGGACCAACAGCCTACCCCCGGGGAGCGACAGGTGGTGCTCTTCTCAGGCGGACTTGCGGCCTCTGGATGGCATCTGCTGGCGCTTTCCTTACGGAGGCGCCTCCCGAGCCTAGGACACAGGTGTGGAGAGGACAGTACCTTTTAGGAGTGTCTCTGAAGAGATAGCTGCTGATTTCGGCTCCGTCGGGAATGACCGAGGAATCGTGGAAGAACGCCTTGTCCCGGATCTGCATCTGAAACAGCTCCTCATCTCGAGTGGGCAGCTTCTGGGCCCTGGCGCTGAGCAGCAGCAGCAGCCACAGCAGACTGCAGCCCAGCAGCCCCATCCTGGGACGACAGAAGGGCGGGCGGTGCGGTTAGTTCTGCAGGCAGCCCTGACCCCTGCGGGGCCCCACCCACCTGGCTTAGCCACTCCGTGCTCGCGAATCCCAGACACACACATGCTCTTGAAGTGTGTCTCCTGTGTCTTTTCCACACTATTCCACGGTGTTGAGGATGAGTTCACCAGACACTGAAGACTTGGCGCTCTAACTTCCAGTTACGGCGGGAGCCAACGAGCCCATCACAGATGACTCACCACCAATGTGCAAGCCCGAACGAGGGTCATTCAGGGCCAGCAAAGTTACCAGCGGTTGGAGTCCATGCTCAGCTGTCCAATTACAACTTGCCGATGTGGATGAACTATCACTTTCAGCATAAGTCACAGAGACCCATTGGAAGCCAGAAAATCATTACCCAGATTATTTTATTCTCTCTTGAAATTTGAGCTGGATGCAGTGGCACATGCCTGTAATCCCAGCAACTCAGGAGGCTGAGATAGGAGGATCACAATTTCAAGGCCAGCCTGGGCAACTTAGGCAGAGCCTGAGCAACTTAGCAGGACCCTGTCTCAAAAAAAAAAAAAAAAAATATATATATATATATATATATATATAATGTATGTACATATATGCATATATGTGTGTGTGTATATATGTGTGTATATATATATGTATATATATACACACACATATACATACATGACTGGGGATATAGCTCAGTGGTAAAGCACCCCTGGACTCAATCCCAAAAAATTTTTGACTAAGGATTTTCTAAAGTATTATTTTTATTCCATGCTTGCATTTTCATAAATCAGAGACTTTTTTAGAGATTATGAATTTCAACTCCTCACAGGTAAAGGAATTTGTGCAAAATCACAGGCAAGTCATTTCCTGATGTCCCGCTGTCACCGACCTCAGACTCTCACAACACTCGCAGAGGAAGCCGACGCGTTGGAAAGCAGGCCTGCATCCCTAGGCTCAGAGCAAGGCGGGCCTTTGGGAGTTGCACTTGAGCAGGTCTTGCCCTCCTGTGGGGCATTCGTTACTGACCCCGCCAGCATTTCTCAGTGACTGCCAGTCATTCTTACTGCCCACAGTGGCAACAGGAATTGTCCCTGTCAGAGGGCGGGGCTCACATCGGGTGTGGCTCCCCCTGAGGAGCTGGTGTGGTTGTTCTAGGAAACACTAGGTAAGGAGCTGCTTACCCATACGTGTCTGACTTAGCATGAGAGAAATACGGTGTTTTCACATTTCGGGGCTTTAAATAGGGAGAAATTCTGATGCAAATATTTGTAATAATTTGACATGAGGCAGATACCAGTTTTAGTCTAAACAGTCATTACTCTAGCTATGACTAATTAACCTCTACTTAAAACATTTAAGTCTAATTTTATCTTTCTTTGAATGCTATAAAAAAAAGATTCAGACAACTAAGCATAGCTCTGAAAGGAATATGTCTGGTGCATGCCTGTAATCTCTGCTTCTCAGGAGGCTGAGGAAGGAGGATCACAATTTCCAGGCCAGATTCAGCAAGTTAGGGAGACCTAAGCAACTTACCAAGACCCTGTCTCAAGATAAAAAGGGCTGGGGATGTAGCTCAGTGGTGGACAGTGCCTGGTGCTTGGGTTAAGTCCCCAGTCCAGAGAGAAAGAGAAGGGGTGGGGGGAATGTGAGTAGCTTTACATAGTAATCCTGATCAGAACGTTATTCAGCTTCTTTCTTCCAATATCTGTAAGCCTTCTGTTCCACAGCTTTCCGTCCACATCACCGGCAGTGAGTGAGCCACATGCTACACACAACCCCCTGCCCTCGCTGGCAGCCCTGCCTGGGACCTCCTGGCCCTGGTCCTTGAGGTGGGAGCCGCCAATGCCCAGCACTTTTTTATTTTGAAACAAGGTCTGGATAAGTTGCTTAGGCCCTTGCTAAGTTGCTGAGGCTGGCCTTGATCTGGCAGCTCTCCTACCTTCGTCTCCGGTGGTGCACGCTGGGATTACAGGCCTAATCAGCCGCACTGGTTTCTTCCTTCCTATCCCCACCTCTTAACTGCATGGTGATTGAAAAGAGTGTCCATGAGAACTAAGAAAGTGGCGTTTAGTTTTGGCTTCTAAGCAAACACATGAGCCCAGGCAATCCACTCACCCACTCTGGACCTCTGGTTTCTGAAGGGTTTGGATGAGCGAACCCGGAACTCTGGGTGCAGGGATGGTGTTTCTGAGCCAGTTACCAGAGATGAACTGTGAGACAGCGGTGGTGATGAGTGTCCTGCACACGTGTCTGCCAGCACCCTTTCACCCATGCTGTGCAGGGCAGCTCAGTGAACGCTACCCACGACCCCACCGGTGGGCACTAGATGTTTCTCATTTTAGGATTGAGTAAGCAGGCTTAGACAGCTAAGGTCCTGACATATGTGAAATTGGGGAAGGGGAGGCTTTGCAGAAAGACTTTGTAGAAAGCCACGCTACGTCCATGTGTAGATATACCACAGGGAATTTCATCTTCGCACATAAGCAAAATGAGCCAACCAAACACAAACAGACGAGTGTAAGGAAGTTTAGTTGAGCAGAGGAAGGAGAACAGGGGCGTCTGTCAGGATGAACCCAAATACTACGTATCACTTAAAGCTCTAATTTAAAAACACATTCTGCAAACTAAAATTCTATCAAGTCATGCTGTTTTTTCTGAAACCATCTTAATTTCCAGGCCAATTAGGCAAAAGCAGATATTTTTTCTGAAAAGTGTTTCAAATTAGCAGGACCCAGAAATGCAGTATTTCTATTTTGTCACATTAAAGTTTTCCAAATGTTACTACTAACATTCAACTGTTGTTGAGGAAAACATTCAGATCTCAGGCAACGTTAACCATTTGTTAAACTTGATTAGCATACGGGCAGGGTTTTAAAATTTGTTTTTACAAAATGCCTTTAAAGGAAGCTCTAAACTCGACTAACCAAAAGTCAGATACATTTGAATTCACTTGTACCTTCAATTCACTGCAGAAAAACTGAAGCTTTACTTAGAGATTGTTTAAATGGTGGTTTTAAGATTTTATAGATTTTTTTCCTTGCCAATAAAACGTTCTCCCTCAGACATTCAGTTGAAGGCTCAGTCACATTAGATAAACAGTTTATCCTTTCTAAGAATAAGCCTCCACCGGTCTCTGTGAACAGACTTCTAAGATTACACAAGTGCCCTCTAATGGCCTAACTTCTCCTCTCGTTTCTTTCATTGCTTGTAGGTACCCAGGAGCTTATCTGGATTTAAAGTTTAAATTAAATAATATTAACCAGAATTTCACTTTCAGTGTGGATCTTTTTCCACGGCCACTTGTGGATAAGGCAGGGAAAGTGCCTGTGCAGCCGGGACCTTCCGGTCTCCACCACGCAGGCTGCGCTTCACACAGAGGCAGGGTTACTCATGGCCTAGAGCAGCCCCACGCACCAGCCCTGTGTGAGAAGAGAGGCTGCAAGTCTGCCTGGAAGGTTCTGGCAAATCAAGTGTACCAATGGCAATCTAGAATTCTGATACCGTTCCTGCTGCCAAAGCTGAAGAGAGACAAGGTTGGATCTTCCTCCATCTTTGCAAAAGAAACCACGTGGGATGGTTTCCTCTTTGGACTGCCCGAGTGTCCCAGGTTAAAAGGAGAAACTGCCCAAAGATGAGCCACACACTCTACACTGACGGAGAGAGAGTCTGTGCACCGACAACTAAATGCCTTCAGATACATTTAGTAATGAGGGTGTGCACACACACAGTGTTTAGGTGAAAATACCCAGACATGACCTCAGTCTCCTAGCCTCATGGGAGTGAAGGCAGTGAGTGGTGGTCCTGAAAGACCTTTTAACATGCAGATGGGCACCGCTGCCCTCTCTGGGGTGCCAGAGGAGGCTGAAGCCCAAGTCATCTGAAGAAGGGCTTGAAGACCAGGGTGTTGGAGCTCCTTCCTCACCTCTGCTGGACTCCCCAAGGGCAAGGGACAGCAGGGCTGAGCTGGAGGACTTAAAGAACATGCCAGTGAGCAGATACTACTGGTTACATGCACGAAGAATGACTGAACGTGCTCAGTTCTAGGACAGCATCTGCAGCATTTCCAAGGAAACTTCACTGCAGTTAAAACACAGCACCACACAGCCCTGGCACATCCCCTTCTCACAAACCCATGGAAACACTGTGCACTGTGAAATGATCACATGGAAAGCAGAGGAAAACCTTCTGGGGCATTTGGGTAACTCAGCATTGTGTCAACCAAACACCCATGATGACTCCCCATCCTGCCACAAAAAACACAATACACTTAAAAGCAAGGCACTTGCTCCAGGGTGTACGTGGCAGCTAGATTCAACTGTAATCACGAAAGAGCGACTAGTCAACTTGCCAATCTTGATCAAACCTCTAGTTTGCTCAGTGAACACCAAAATTCATTATATGACACTGTGTATCAGTGAATAATTATATACATTTTTAGTACTTTAAAATATAATTAAGGTGGGCTGGAGCAGGGGCTTGGCAGTTGTGGTGCTTGCCTGGCATGTGCAAGGACCTGGGTTCAAATCCCAGCACCACGTACACAGCGAAGTGTCAGAGCAACAAAAGCCAGATGAAAAACTAAATAAAATTAATTCTTTCTCTCTCTGTCACTGTCCCTCTGTCTTCAAAAACAAAAGATTATACACACACACACATACATATATATAATCAATAGACTTAAGCTCAGAAAATAATTGAAAATGTTAAAGTGAGGGATTTCAGAACACTATAAAGCTTGCCTTTAATATTTACATGCTGCTGTTTAGTTGTAGTACCTGACCAGTGCAAGGAAGTTGCCAAGCTGGTAAATGACAGTTTCAAAGCTCTATGGACGAAAAGTGCAAAGGGTGGGCAGGAGGCCAGTACCCTCCTCCAAGCTGGAGGTTGGACAGGGCGGAAGCCAATGTCTCCCCATATGGGGAAGAGGATTAAAGCAAACCCCTCACTCCCCAACATGGACATTAAGGTCCTGCTACATCATTGCAGAATGCATGACCACATCTATTAACAAGGTCCTCAGCATTCACAGACAGTGTGCGGTAAAGCTGAAGACCCAAAGAACACAATTAGAGAAAACAGCTTATCACAATGCGCTTAGAGACACCCCACTGCCCTGGTCCCGTGCAGGCCACAAACCTGACATAAATTTACGTGGCCAGCAAGTGCATATGGAATAAATGAAATCTAGTGTTTAATTACAGACAGTGGAAAGTGCCTGATTATAACTTAGGATAATTTCAAGGAATGGTCTGCCGCAGAGATTTCTGTAATTTCCCTTCCTCTTTAAATGCAAATGTTTAGTCTTTTTCACATCTATTTTTAAACTTGAGGGCATTTGTTTTTGTTTGGCTGGCCCAGGCCACATCTGATAATAAATCTGAAGCTTTTGATCTATCCATAGAGACCAACGTAGCCCTGGTCAGAGGAAGGCCCCAGTCTGCACTGACCCACTGGCCAGTGACCAGAGTGGCCGGGGCACTTACAGGAGAATGCCCACCCTTTGCCAGCTTGGATGTGGGGACCCCCTTAAAGCAGGAATGCGGCAGTAAAACGGGTTGGATTCCCAGGAGCTATTATAGTTTGTTTTTTGCAACAATGAAAATGTTGACTGAAGTTAGTTGGTGGGTGGTAAAAATCCAAAAATATCCTTTGCTATGGTTGAAAGTGTGAGGGAGCTGGGTACAGTGGCTCACGCCTGTAATCCCAGTGGCTTGGGAGGCTGAGGCAGGAAGATCACAAGTTCAAATCCAGCCTCAGCAACTTAGTGAGACCCTGAGTAACTTAGCAAGACCCTGTATCAAAATAAAAAATAAAACGAAAGTGTGTGTGGGGGGAATACAGACTGGGATCTGGTGTGTCAGTGCTAGGGAAGAGGACTAGAACAGCCCGAGGCGCGGCTCCTGCTCTGCCCCAGGAGTGGTTTCTGGCACCAGCCAGGTGGGCGCCCTTCCTGCAGTACCGTAGAGCACTGTGGACATAGGCCAATCCCCAGCCCCAAGTGGAGCTGGCATCTCACAGAACCTGGGCTCCGAAGCTGTTTACACGCGGGACGGGGACTAGGAAGGGCTTCAGAGTTCATCCCATCAGTGAACTCTGGGTGAGCGACTGTGGCTGGCGTTTCCACTACAGCGATCCCAACCTTTTCAAGCACTTCCCTAAATGACCTCCAGCTCCTGTTCCAAAAGGAAATTAAATTAATACAAAAAAGCAACGTGAATCAGAACGTGCCAAGGATTGTAATAGTTTCCATTCTGTCATCCACGCACTCCGATCCTCATGGTGCACGGAGCCAAAGTCAGGGCATCCTGATTCTAAAATGTGTCCACACCTACAGAATGACAGCTCCTTGAAAGGGGGTGGTGTTTTAAATAAGTAACTCTGTATCCCCACCAGCACTGATGCCAGCAGGAGGCAGTGAACCACAAAACGGCCAGGACAGGCCATCTAGATCCAGGAAGCGCAGTGCGGCGCAGTGCGGTATGCTACAGGAAGGGGATCTGCCATCACACCCAGCGGGTGATGGCGAAGTCCCTAAGGAGTAGGGCTTCCTCCTATGGAACGCTCAGCGCTGCGACAAGTGGTGGGAAGGCTGCTCAGGAGCCCCGCCGTCCAGGATCCCACCTGCCCTGAGTGCCAGGCGGGTGGGGGGGTGCCAGGTGCGCAGCTGCACTTCTCCCTTTTGCTTGGCAACTGAGCCTTATTCCTGCTGATGGGCCCAGGCTGAGCTGTGCAGTGTGCCCCGCCGCGGCTTACAAACTGCACACCTCCTTGTTGCCTGAACAAGAGGGGCACACGGTGCGCAGGGGTCACTTCCAATCCGCTTGATCATCAAGGTTTGGTCCTCATGGTACACAGCACCCTAAAATTTTATTTTTTAAATAGTTACTTTACCCAAGAAGTGAGATTTTCAGTAAGATCCTGCAAAGACCCTAGGATGCCAAAAACTAACTATGGCCAAAAACAAGAGAACAAAGAAGCTGCCAGAAACCCACTTGTCAATCACAAGCCAGGACTCCAAACGGAGCTGGGTAATGTACGAGCTCAAAATTAATATCTGGGAGTTAATAATCTACACATAAAAACAAAACTTACATGCCAAGAAGAGTCCAGTAGCGCCAGCACATTCCTGGTTATTGATTTGACATCTGTGCAGTGTGCCCTGGCTACATGTCAGGCACCGTCCTGGGGACAGTGATTAGAGAGGAAATGCGCGTTCAGGTGAGTCCTGGTCAACACACGATCACATGCTAACTAGTGAGCAGGGCGCCTGCTACTCATCAGTGCACAGGAAGTGAAGGCTTACGTGAAAGGGCGTGTGCTGACAGTATTTAGACTAAACAGCGAAGGTTTTGAGGAGGAAATGACATTTATGCTGAGATCTAAATGACGGAGTGAAACAACTGTCAAAGCAAAGAGGCTCCTGCACGGCGGCAGCTGCTGCAAAGGCCCTGGGGTGGCACTAACTTGGGGACTGAGGACAGGCGAGGCCACTGGTGTGGAAGACAGGCTGGGGAGGAGGGGAGGCTCATCTTGGACCACACAGGGCTCAGAACCACACCAGCAGGAGGGACTCTGTCCTCAGTGTGCTGCGAAGCCTCAAAGCTGGGCAGGACCTTGCGCTCATCCACGCTTTCTCAGCAGAAGCTCTGTGCAGTAGAAAATGGATTTTAGGGAGGCACACGATAGGGGCAGAAACGGCCTCATCTTTGTGAAAGCAAAGATGTCAGAGGCGGCTGCTGTAGTAGGCCACTGCCAGGGGAGGCCACCAAACGCCACAGAGGAGACGGAGAGTGGCGGAGAGATCTGGGAGGCGCTGTGCAGCTGCACCCCAGTGGTCGGAGGCAGGGCTCCGATGACCTCAGTCACAGGAGCACACATAGTCAAATGACAAACCGCGAGTGCCAGACACAGGGAAGAAGTCAGAGAAAATGAGCCAGTCCAGGACTTGGCTCCAAATCACAGTTGGCCATCTTGGGTGCCCATTAAAAACAACCCTTCATCAACTAAGGGCCTAGGACAGGGAAGAAAGGAGAGAGGTATAGAAAGAAAGGCCCAGCTGTGAAGTGGCAAGGTGCATGGGTAAAAGACACAGCAATACTGCTGCAACCCCAGCCACGCAGCACTGAGACAGGAGCAGCCTGGGCAGCTCAGGGAGACCCTACCCCAAAATAAAAGACAAGAGGGCTGGTATGCAGCTCGCAACCCCAAATCCCCAGCCCCTGCATGCACAAACAAGTGTGCACAGCCACATATCCATGTATCTATATACCTGTGTATACCCATCCACAGATATGTAGATATGCAGATGTATGTTCTACAGATTCGTCACTCATTTCAAATGCCACGACGAGAAAAGGGATCTCTTCAAACATTTTTTTTTTTTAAGAGAGAGGGACAGTGAGAGAGACAGAGAAAGAGAGGAACAACTTTATTGAGTTTTTCACATGGCCTTAGTTGCTCCAACACTCAGTTGTGTACGTGGTGCTGGGGTTTGAACCTGGGTCCTCGTGCTTGCCAGACAAGCGCTGAAACCGCTGAGCCATCACTCCAGCTCCCTCTTCAAACATCATGAGGAAAGGCTGTGAGCACACACACACAAGCACATACACATGCACGTACACCTGCACATACTCCCCCACACACCCCATTCTCACATGCACACACACATGAAGCTGCTTCTTTGAATTTCATTCCACATGAAGGGATTAATGAAACTTGAGACACACCAATTGGTTAAAAGTACCTTCTTCCAAAGAAGGAAGAAGTCTCAAGCCGTATTTTAGTTCTGGAAAGTGGTTTGTTTAAGGTGACTGAGCAGGAAACAGAATGACAGCAGTGAGGAAGGAAATCTGTGAGATGAAGTGATCTGATACATGTGACTGGATCTCTTTATGAACTCCATCCAATCTGATCAACTTACTAAAACTCACAAGCCACAGCTGCCACGCACCATGTCACTAAGGCCACTGGACATTTTTCAGAAGAGCAGCCCTGTGGAGAGAGGCCTCAGGTGTGGGCAAGTGGGCGGTGGAGAACTTCACAGGTAGGAGGGAGGAAGGCGGGTGGTGAGCATAGAGAGAAAAGACCAGAATAGGGTCCGCTGTGATCCCATGGCAGGATGGAAACAGGCGTGAGACAGGACCAGTGTCCTGCACAGGCCAGGCCAGGGACCTTTCCACACAGTACGGATGCTTGCAGCAAGTGCTGGCTGAACCGGCCAGGTGCAATTGGCCAGCCACAGCAAGGACAGAGCTGGGGACCAGAGCAGGGTGCCACCCATCACAGGAAGCCTGAGTTTCAGGCACTTTCCACCTGTCTCAGCAACACCACGACCTTTGCAAAGGACCTTAAAGAAGAAAAGGCTCTTCCGGTCCTGCTGTCCCACTAGCCTAGCAAGGCATTAGCTCGTTCAAGGACATCCTGCTCTTGGGATAAGCCTGGTTTTAAAAGCTGCTGTGGCAATTCTGCCAGCTCAGTCTGCTGAACACATGGCCGCATCCACATAGCTTTGCCCAAATGCATCTCTTACAATCTGGCCTCTGGTGCTGTAATCAAAAGTGGTGCCACCCGGCAGGGGCAGCACAAGCTCTCCAAAGGGTGGCCCTGAGGCTCCGCAGTGCTCAGGGGGAGCTCCGTGGGTCCTGCTTGGCCTCTGCCCTTGTGTGGAGCTCTGGTGCTCCTGCAGCGAATGCCAATGGGTGAGAGACATGGGACAGAGTGCGGGCAGCACCCACGGGTAGAGGAACAGCCGGAGAGGGTCCAAGTGGGCTGCAGGAGGGAGCGGGACAGGGGGGAGACCCTGCTCTTGGAGGTAGCAGTCCAGCAGGGCTGGGCTGAGAACAGACTGCAACCCATGAGGACACGGAGGGAGGGTGGGGACACACACTGGCCACCCAGTGGGAATCTGCCACTCCGGTGAGGTTTGCTGCACCCATGCGCCACCAACGGGCCCCAGGGACCAGCGGACAGCCCTGGCTCGCTGTGGGGTGAGGAATGACTGGCCAGCAATCAGCCCAGCAGCTGGCCGATTACCAGATGAAAGGCCAATCAGAGGCCCACAGGCTGCAGCTAGCCCGGGGCCAGCAGGGCATCAGACAGATGGGAGAGCAGTGGCCTAGGGACTGATCTGACAAGAGGCCACCCTGAAGGGGGCTTAGGCAGGGGTGTTCCCCAGGGCAGGGCTTCCTGACTCTGGAGCATTCTGAAGCAGAGCCCTGAAACCTCTAGGGAGAGTCTTCCCATCACAGCCCTGCCTGGGGCTCACTTAGATGGCTTCTTATCTGGGCGCTCTCTGTTGCTGTCAGCAGGTCAACTGTGTTTATTAACTGTCTATTCCAAGTCCCCTGGGGCCCCGGAAGCCAAGAAGGCAGAGTCACAGTGTGGAGGGGAGCCAGACTTGTTTGTGGGCTTCCTTATCTCACCGTCTCCGTGCGCGCACTCTCTTACATCTATCTCTTCTTGTCCCTGTGGGAAAACACTTGTCCGTCTGGATGGGCTTGGTGGTAGAGTTTGTAGAGCAAACTCTGCAGAGGTTGCTGAGACAGCTTTGCCTAAGATGCTTCCAGAACCTGAGGGTGCTGACTCCTCCTGGCTGCACTTTGAGTCACCCTAAGCTGTAGAAGGATTTGTTTTCTCTAATCCTGGGGTCCTCGTGCATTTTATTTTGGAACTCCAAAACATTGAGAGGTGTATTATAGTAGCTTAAAAGTGCTGTGATGGCATTTTCCATGGATGGAGTGTGATATGATGTACCAAGAACCTTAACTAGCTACGATGGCCAAACCTTAAATTCCTAGTTCTAGGGAAAATAGAAGAGGGTGTGTGTTGGGGGTGACATGCACATAGTTGTCTTGTTTCTGTGAAAAAGGACTTCAAAGTCACGGTCTTTATAGGTGTCTTCCGGGAGCCCTCCTGTGAAACCCACACCAGGCTCCTGAACAAAGGAAGGTGCTTTTCAGAAAGATCATGCCCTCCAGGACACCAGTTCTAGTGTCATCACGAGGGCCTAGCAGGACGACCTCCCTTGTGCATGTGGGCCTGGGGTGGAGCCCATGCCTCCACATGTGGGGCAAGCCCTCTTCCACCGAGCAACCCCTCACCCTAAAAGGTGAATGAGGGTAAGTTGCCCAGGACTGGAGCTTGGAACCCTCCTGCCTCGGCCTCCTGGGCAGCTGGGAGTACAGGTGTGGCCACCTGGCCACTGAGCCTGCCGAGGCTTCCTTTTTCTCTTTCCACCTCTCCCTCTCCTAGCTCACGCCTCCAATCTCAGGTGAGCTCTCCCCACATCTTGGTTCCCCATCGATTCATGATTGAATGTCCTTACAGACGTCTGAATTTAATTCTGCTCCTGTTTCTCACTTTTCTACCTTCACTATCATGCAATTTTTACTTTTATTTATTCATGTTTGGGGAGCTAAAAGGCTGCCAAAGAAAAACAAGAAAAGAGCGCTGGTCTCCAGGAAGGGAGAACTGAAGATGTCTCCACTGAGCCGCTGTTGGCTTTTGTGCTTGGAGTCTCTTCTCTGTTTCCTCATCGCAAAGAGAACACTGTTCTCAGGACTGTCCCTGGAAAACAAGAAGTCTTCCGTTTATCTCCAAACGCTGTGGCCAGTTCCTCCACAGCAAGGCAACTTTGCACTTGCTCTGTTAACGGCAGCGTGAAGGCACCTGCACACCCCGTCACCCGCCCTGTGCAAGGATGTCAGGGTGGCTTAGTGAACCAGGCTGGAATAAAAGGGCTCCAGGGTGGGTGTGCTGCGGCTGCCTGGGCACCGAAGCGAGAGGATTTAAGACGCACGTGTTTGGATTAGAGCACTGTGGATCACGACCAGCTCCCGGGATGTCTTGCATTATTATTTCTGGATTAAGAGATGATTTTAAAAGGACGCTTTGGAAGGGCACACGCTGCCAACGGACCTCACGGTCATTTTAAATGAAGAGTCTGTAGTAAAGAGTGATGAAACGCAATAGGAATAAGCCTTCACAACTGGACAGGTGACGAGCCTTTGTTTCCTAGGGATGCACTAAGGAGGAAAGGGGGTCACCAGGCTGCCCCGTGGCTGTCACTGCTGTGTAAGTGCCCACACACTTTAAATGTAGAGATCTGTAAATGACAGGTGGAGTTTGGCTGAAGTGCTAATGTGGGTGTGTATAATACTTTCACAGTCTGAGCTCATTTCCTTATTACATGATAAAGGCTTTTAAACTGCTAGAGTATCTAACTTCCTTTTCCTACGTCTGTATTCACACTCGTTATTTCACTGAAGTGTGCAATTTCACCCCATATTTTTGAAATCATTTATTTTAAAAATCCTAAAACTGAACCTCACGTCAGCTCTTAACCCTCAAGAATGCCACATAACGAATGAAGTAGTGGACTAATTAGTGAAGTATTAGTGATACCAGTGGACTAGTGAACTGCTAGTAAGTACCAGTGGAATAACTAGTGAAGTACTAATAATACCAGTGGAATCGTGAACTGCTAGTAAGTACTAGTGGAATAACTAGTGAAGTGTTAGTGATACCAGTGGACTAGTGAACTGCTAGTAAGTACCAGTGGAATGGCTAGTGAAGTACTAGTAATACCAGTGGACTCGTGAACTGCTAGTAAGTACTAGTGGAATAACTAGTGAAGTATTAGTGATACCAGTGGACTAGTGAACTGCTAGTAAGTACCAGTGAATAACTAGTGAAGTACTAGTAATACCAGTGGATTCGTGAACTGCTAGTAAGTACTAGTGGAATAACTAGTGAAGTATTAGTGATACCAGTGGACTAGTGAACTGCTAGTAAGTACCAGTGGAATGGCTAGTGAAGTACTAGTGATACCAGTGGATTCGTGAACTGCTAGTAAGTACCAGTGGAATTGCTAGTAAACTACTAGTAGTGGTAGTGGAATGAATAGTGAACTACTAGTAAGCACCCATGAAATTGCTAGTAAACCACTGGTAGTCGTAGTGGAATGGCTAGTAAAACTACTAGTAATTTAGTGAATGGCTAGTAAACCATTGGTAGTGGTAGTAGAATGGCTAGTAAACGACTAGTGATTCAGTGAATGGCTAGTAAACCACTGGTAGTGTCAGTGGAATGAGAAGTGAACTACTAGTAAGCACCCATGGAATGGCTAGTAAACCACTGGTAGTGGTAGTGGAATGGCTAGTAAATGACTAGTGATTCAGTGAATGGCTAATAAACCACTGGTAGTGTCAGTGGAATGAGAAGTGAACTACTAGTAAGCACCCATGGAATGGCTAGTAAACCACTGGTAGTGGTAGTGGAATGGCTAGTAAATGACTAGTGATTCAGTGAATGGCTAATAAACCACTGGTAGTGTCAGTGGAATGAGTGGTGAACTAGTAAGGACCCATGGAATGGCTAGTAAACCACTGGTAGTGGTAGCAGCATGGCCACTGGACTATCAGTAAGCACTTTTCTACGCAGGCTGCAGTTACTGAAGAATGCAGCATTTTCTATTTCCTTCCCAGATAACTCGCCTCCAGGGTGTGCTGAGGTCTTGGTGCTGAGGTCTAGGGCCAGCCCAGCCTCAAACAGCAGCGAGTTCGAGGGCAGTGAACACCCAGCCTAACCCCAGGGCTGAGGAAGGGAGAGGGGCAGTCCGTGCTGATAAGCAGACTGAACACGGCCAACCAAGGCGCCCTTCGCCTCTCACGGAGCGGCTGAGGCTGGCGCCTGGCGGAGTGGGCAGGCCGCGGAGGACCAGCCGGGATACCCAGCTTCACCAGCATTTCTCCGGTCAAGAAAGACTTCTAGAAGGGCAGATGTGGACATTAGTCACCTATTTATCAAGGCCAGCCTTGAACCAGAGTGGCTTTTAGTCCCAAAGTTGTTTATGTTTTCCCTTAAATCACAATTTAAAAATGAAAGAGTTTAATCAGCTTCCCTAAAAATCTTACCAAGTAAAGTATTGCCAAAAACAAACCAGCAAACTTTGAGTGCACAGGCAACCGAGGGGGATGCGCTCGTGGTTTTAGGGTAAGGAAAAAATATTTCTGAATCACTAAGATGTGAGAAAAGTCCAAGCAGACTGTGTCCACGCAAATAAACTTAGCCATTCATCTCAATTTAAACTTGGTAGACATTTACATCAATTTTGCTTCTGAAGCCAAGGTGTTACCAGGTTATTTAAAGTTTCTGCGAGGTTAGGCAAGTTTCCTCTCTGAGACTGGGGTTCAGATTTCTCATGTGCAGCAGCATATAATGACATTGTCACTGGGTTGCTCTGAAGATTAGAGAAAGTGATGGATGTGGGAGCACCTTATAAACAATTGCAGCTTAGTCAGGATTATAATGCTATTAATCAACGGAAGTACTGTCATCTACATTTGTGAAATTCAAAGCACAAGAAACAACTTTAACACTAGTTAATAACTGACAACTTTACGGGAAAAGCAGTAAAATTTCAAAAAACATTTTCAAAACGCATCATACACGAAAATAGTTGGGTAGCATTTTTAAAACTTTCAGAATACTGTGAATTTCAAAACATAATGGGGTATAATAGCTATTGATAGAATAATTAGGAAATGCTTTTATAAGGAAGCAAAAAGTCTTGATGATAGTAACTGGTTTATTTGGGGGCTTTTAAAACTTTTCAAAATTTTTATTGATTTTTTTTATCCTAAACCTTTATCTTTAAAAAAATTTCATCCTAAATCTTTTTTTTTTATTTCCTTTTTAAAAGGTGCTGTCGGTGCATTATGATTATAAATAGTGTGGGAGGTCATTGTTACACATTCATACACGCACACAGTGGAACACAGAATTTGGTCATTCTTTGGGGCTTTCCCAACTTCCTGCCTACCTCTAAGACCTCTCGCCCTGTACACTGTGTGGTCTCCAAGCCTCTGGAATTGCGATGTTATTAAAACACTTTCCTGCACACAATGTGCTTGAGAGCAGCCCTCTGTACTGGAAGGAGCGTGCTGGCCAATCTTGGGGGATTGGATGCAGTCTTTCCCTCCTAACGTCCAGGGTGCGATGCAGGCCGGGATGGTCACAATGCCACCGCTCTGCCTTGAGTCCTCACCTTGTAGAGACGGTCACCTCAGCCAGGCTTTGCTATCCAGTGACCATCCCACATGCTGAGGAAGAGCGCTTTTGTTAATGTGCACGCTAGCTAATGTTCAGTCAGTTTCTTTAGAAGCAGATGGAAACATACACAGGGCTTCTGAGGCATCCCTCTGGTGTGGACCTGTGGAAAGGCACCCTTAAGCCCTCTGGCCCCCGGGTGTGAGTTGTTTAGAGTCAGGCACTGGAAACCCCACATCAGCTGTCAGAAGGAGTATCCTGCATTTCCATTTTACTCAAAGTCAAGTTTTTTAATGCAAAGATAATCTCCAGTGTCCTAATTCCTGGACAGGGAAATGCTACATCTTGAGTCACAGCAAAGCATAATCAGGACAGCTTACGAAGTCCCCGAGGCCCGGGGCGGAACTCCCTGTACCCAAATAGGAACTTCAAGATTGTGATGGCAAAAAGTCCAGCCAAGTGCAGTTCCCAGTGTGGCCAGGGCAGCTGGCTCCGGACATAACTTGTGCTGCAACACAAGAAACGGAGACATCTGAGAAGAAAGTAGAACAGGGAGGCTGCTCAGGAAAGGAAGGGCTGATGGAGCTGCACTGTGGATAATTTCTACCAAAATCTGTCCCAGGCAGCCTCCCTGCACCTGGCGTACCCACTACTGGGCATCTGGGTAAGGTGTTCACTGGCGTTGCTCTGCTGTTTCCCACTGAGGAGTATTTTCAGAGGAGACTCTGAAGATAAGAGTACTTCAGTAATGGAGAGACAGCGGTTGCGTCCCCCCAGAAAGCCTGGCAGCACCTGGGGGCAGGTGGCTTCCTGGTACCTGACTCGCCTGCGAGTCCATCCACTAGGGCAGCATCTGCCCTGTGAGTGTTACAGGGTTAAATCTTATCTCCCAGCTAAGAGGTGGTTTTATGTTTCCACGATAAAGCAGTGTATTTTTGCAAACTTTCAAGAATCCCTAGTGGAACTGACATATCAGAGACCGAGGGAGGCAAAGAGATAAACCATGGCTGGTCTCTCCTAGGGGTCAGGTGTTTCACTAACATGCTGTCTCCCATCTCTGTCACCACCATCTCCTCAGTTATAGGACCTACTGTCTTTTCATCCAGTTTGAAGCTTTTGATAACATTGATGGATTTGAGTGAACGCTATGATTATGTGAAGTTGCAGTGTGCAAATGCGTAGGACACTTAGATGCACATTATCTCACTCACACATACACACGTGTGCCCTTACCAACAAAAGTGTGTAATTACTATGTTTTTAAATGTATTTTTAAACCAGACTATTCGAATGGATCCAGCACATTTATGTTTGAGTGGATTGGTTGGGGTGGGGGAGTGCATGACTGATAATTCAATCAGAAATGCAAGTCATTACTGGGATCCTGCGGTGCTACTGTGCCTACACCTTCAGATCAGGAGGCACTGAGGCATCTCCGAGACACGGGTGCCCTGCTGTGGCTTACGCTTCACCACAGTGTGCTAAAGTAAGTGTGCCTGTGGCCACCTCCCCCAGCAGCATCTAAACTGGAGACTGCTCCTGAACAGACCTGGTCCTCATACACTCCTTTCCCCTCTTAAAACGAGTCAATAGCACAAGGCTATCCCCTCAGTGTACACCAGCTGTCTGAACACAGATTCGCCAGTCTTGCTGTAAAGTCACTTATTCGTAGTTCCTATGTGATAATTCTAAAAAGCCACAGTGATTTCAAAAACAAGATGTCCCACCTCACAGGTCTTTCTAAGCATGAGTGCAGACCTAACGCCATACTAGAGAAGGTCAACCTTCAGTCTCATTTTACCTACATCTGTGTAGACAGGGTGTGGTCTCAGGGGACTGGAACCAATGACGGGTGGGTTTCAATTTTGATAGCACACACATTTTTTCAGAGTCCCTGTCTGGGCCATGTCTTTAGTCCGTGGGGAGCGTGTTCTCTGAGCATGCAGCTACAAGAGGGTATTTGCCTTTAATTCCTCTTAGAAGACTTAAGAACATGGTCAGTCACACACCCCTCAGCCACACTGTCGAGTAGCACCAGCTGAAATCATTCCAGTTAGCAACGTCCATGCTTCTACCTCAATCTGCATAACCTGGTTATTATGCTTAAAAGTCCCCTTACCGAGGGGCAGTGTTGAAGAGCTCCACTCCAATTAATTTGTAATAGTTTAAGACACGTTCTCATAGAATTCCTTCCAAATGTCATAGAACCTCATTGCTTTAAAAAATTAGTTTCTTTTCTCATAATTCTAAAAAAGGCAGTAAATTATTTCAAGAATCAAAAGACACATTTGACAGTTTTCCACTTATGTTGCTTTAGCCATATTTTTCTTTTTAAAGGAAAGATTCAATCCAGAGTTTTCACAAGTAAGAATACTTCAGAGAAATATATAAAACATAAAATAAATGTTGTGTTCAGATTTGCAACAGGAAAATATAGACAGATGAAAGTCAAGAACTACTCACCAACTTAACTAAAATAAATCTGTTTCCAGAGGATCCGGAAGTCATTGAAAAGACAGGAATCTTGGAGGTTCCCATACTTTTCTTATAAACATGAGGCTTGCAGAATTTAAAGTGAAGTTTGAATCAAATCTAGCTTAGTGAGCTTCCTGGAGAAAACCTGCATTACAACAGGACCCAGCACCCAGCTGTCCTCTGGTCAGGTCTGTCTTTCCAGTCCACTGGGAAAAGCTAAGGAAATGTATTGTTAGCTTGCTTTCATTCCACACTGGGCAAAGACTTTATCCTTATTTTTTTTAAATGCAAAATAAGCAATACATTTAGAAAAAATCTTGACAGAATTCATATTGCCATATGTAATTCATATTTTCCAAATATTTCAAAATACTAAATTTGTTAGTTTGCAGTTTTTACTAAAACACAAAAGAGAGAAGGTATGGATCTTGTGTCTTTGGGTTTTGTGCTTAGGAAGTGAGCAGCTAGTGATATACCTGCTTTGGGCACTGACCTGGGCCCCTGCAGGCTCAGAACAGCAAATTCCAGGATTCAAACAGCGGCACTCTGGAATGGTGTGATTTTTATTCCCAGAAATCAGATAGAATTTTACTACCATGACACAATAGAATACTAGCATTCTGGCTTTGCCGTGTCAGACCAAGTGCTTATTTGTTTCACGACTGCAGCAAAGTATTTGCTCAGTATTTACCCGGTACAGATTGACACTGACATCCTAGCACCACTGCATGCACCCTGGGGTGGTTTCATTTTCCATTCGCAACACAGAGCAAAAATCCAGCAGAATGTGCCCTAACTCCACCACACAAAATGCAAAGTATTTTTAAGGGGAATATTTAAATACTGGTGGAGTTGGATTTTGAAACCAGTTTTCAAAGCAACAATTTGGTATGGTTTACTTTGTAACTATTCAAAGGTGTTGTGGTTTCTACTCAGTGGCTGAGGACCAACAGGAGAAGAATAAGCTACATTCTTCAGAACAGTCATTCCAAAATAAACATCTAAAGGTTTTAGGAATTACTTCAAGGTCAAAAGAGTAAGCTGCGCGATCTAGGTGGGTTCTGCTTGCCTTCGCTCCATACAGATGGCCAGGCCACGCACTTTGTGCCTGGTGAGTAGCTGATAGCAACTCACTGGCCAGGTTCCATGCTGAACCAGCTGTTCCTGCCGGCTCCAAGGCAGGACTGACAAGGAGGCAGAGAGCAAGAGAGTGGGGACACCCTGCTTGGTCACTGCTTTCAACCACCTCATCTGGGAAACAGGAAGAGAGAATAAGACAGTTGGACTCAGCTCAGAAGCGTGGAATTCACTGCTGCTCCTATGCTCTCAGTCCAGGCACATCATGCCACTTCCAGGATCCATCCATCATACTGGACCGAGAAATACATTTTTTTCTAATAACAGTGACAACAAAAATAATTGGTTTTAAAATAAAAATCCTGCTCTCTACTTAGGCTGAATAGAACCGCTCTGGAAATGAGCTCAGGAAGGCGACTCTGGATCCACTTCATTTCTATCTTTCTCTCCTTCAATTCAAGTCATTTGTTAAAGTTTTAAAACATACTTTTCCCTGTCATATGCAGAGTCTGGTGGATCAAAACAAGTAAGAAAAATAAAATATGAACCTCCAGGCTTAGGACGCCACTGAAGGCATCTCTCCAGGGTCATCTAAAGACTGGCCTGCTGAGGCTGGTCCTGAGCAGCCTTGCTCCCAGGGTATGGGCAAGCTGATGATGCTGGTATTTTCTCCTTAACATTCATGCTTTAGTTGCAACAGAATGCTAATAAGACCCAGGACAAATAAACCAAGGTGGGGGCTTCCCTCATTCATTGCAGGGTATTTTTCAATTATATATATTGTTGCATCTTCAGAGATAAAAGCTGTATCTGCAAGTGATTAAAAGATGTTTTATATTCATGGTTTCATTTCTACTGAAATAAATGCGTAATTTAAACCACACATAATTCATAGCAATTTAGGCCCATTACGGAGTTCTAGCTTCTTTTTTATGATAGTTACTAATTAAAACGGAGTGTTATGCCATGCTGAGCCACAGTCTCTGACATACAGGTTTAATGAATAAAACGTCCTGACACAAAAATGAAAACAATAACACGAACAGGCTGCAAGCTGTTATGCTTCAGTGTGTGGAAAAGATTAGGGACATTCATGGAGTTAAGCGCTGGGAAGAGAAGGAGCCCCGAGTGCTTTCTTTAAAGGAAGAAGCAAGGGATTTTTTAGATAAATTTAAAATAATACTAATCTCTCTAACTTCTGGGCCCCTCGTTCCCAGTTGTTCCCCTCCCCCAACTAGGAATTTAAACTCATAAGCATCTCTTTTAGAGAACAAATGATGGGATATTTTAATATAATCCTGAATATAGGTTTAGATTGAAAATGGGAATTGGGACCATAATTAATTACGCTGAGAAGTTTTTTAAACTTTTCGAAGGCAGAGTAAGGTAAATGGCACTTCATAAGACTGCAACCTTCTGAAAGTTCACGGATTGAAACTTTGGTAAATGACAGTATCTTTCTGGCTTTTGATTAATCCCATATGCAGAAGGAGTGTGAGGAATTAATTCCGTTTGGTGTTTTCACTTTCTGAAACCACGGTAATAAGAGACTGACATAAAATCAAACCAAGTGTAAACACAGCCCTTAGCTAGGGTTATGGCCTTATTATCACTCTTAATAGACATAATGAATGATAATAAATACCGATGCCCTCAGCCCGCCGCTCCCCACGCCTGTGCCCCTCGCGTCCATCCATCACTGCTCTCAGGATAATAAAACAATTCAATCCACCAAATCCTCAGCAGCCGCTCCCTCGGGAGGGATGTTTTATCTCTACCTCTGCGAGCCGGGGAGGACTTGTTTGGAGGGGGCGGAGAAGGGAGCGGGTCCTATTTACTTCCATTGACGACGCCCCTGGTTCTCACGGGCGCCCCGGGACGGGTGGGCGGAGGGGGGGTGGGAGCTTCCCTCCTTCCCCGAAAGAAAGCGGGTCGAGGAAGCCAGGCCTGGGGGCGGAGGGGAGCGGCCAGTGTGCTAGGAGGATCCGCAACTAAAGGAGAAAGCAAGCCCCGCCGTGCTTCAGCGGGGCCGAAGGAGAAGTCCGCAGCCTTCCCGGCCGCCTAAGTCGCTACGCAGCGCTCCAAGAGCACCCGCGGCGTTTGCCCAGGTTCACTTCCCGCTCCCGGTCTTGGTTTCTGGGCGCCACCGGTTCCCGGAGAAGCGATGGACAGCGCCCCGAAGGGGACCAGGAGGGGAAGCGCGACCCGGGCGAGCACCAGCCCCGCGCCCCGCGAAGGCTCGCGCGGACATCACGGGCCTCGGCAGCCGGGCGCAGCGGGTCCGGGGCCCGCGGGGGTCCCTCTCGTCTGGGTCAGGACGCGGTGCGGGGAGCGGCGAGCCCGCACCCCAAATCCTGCCGTTGCGAAGTACCCGAAAGAGCGGCGGGGAACCGAAGCCATGCGTTCCGACGCCCGGGGGTCGGCACCACAGCGCAGCTCAGCCCCGGGAAAGGAGGCGCAGGCCCGCGAACCCCACTCGCGGACAGACGGGCGAGGACGCGACGCCGGGTGCTCCGGGCTGCGGCGGGAGGGGCGTCCCCTCGGTGGCGTCTCTCCCGGCGGCCCTGCTGTTTCTCTAACGGAGGGGCTGGCCGGCCACAGCGCAGGGGTCCCCGGGAAGGCCGAGCTCCTGGCTCCCCGCGCGGGCGCCCCCAGACTCGGGTCCCGCGGGCTGCCTGTGGCGGCGGGCGGGGAGTAGGAGCCGGCGAAAGGCGACCCCGCAGTAGGGCAGCGTCCAGGCCGGGCGGAGAGGGAGACTCTGTGGCTGCCCGGCCCCAGTCTCGCAGAGCACCCGGCCCGTACGCTTTCTCTCCACCTCCTAACGCCACCAAGCAGCCCGGCCACGGAACCCGCCAGAAACACCGACCTGCCCCGCGCCGCCCAGCCCGCCGCTCTTCTGGGTCTGGCGCCCCGGGACCTCGCCCGGCCCTTCCCAGAGCGGGGACGCGCGCCTCAGCCGAGGAACCCAGAGAGCCCTCGCGTGTGAACGCTGCTGTGCCAGCCCCAGGGGTGGCCGGCGAAGCGCCCAGGAGCCGGAGACTTGCTTTCCTTTCGCTACTTACCTTTAAAAATCTGTTGGCTTTTCCAGCGGAGAAGAGGAAAGATCCCTCCCCAAGGTGTACGGAGCGAAACAGTCCACGTCCCCGGGTCCGGCCGAGATGCTAAGCACCGGTATCCAGGAACCGAGGGGACGGGAGGGCAGATAAAAGAGAAAAATCAGCCGGTCCGAGTGTCCCAACTTTGCAGCCGGCGCTGCAAACTTCAAAGGCGGGCGAAGGGCGGGCGGCGCGCGGCCGCCGAAGTTGCCGCGAAGTGGAGCAGGAGAGGCGCGGTCCGAGGATCGGGCAGTGCCGGGAGGCAGCGGGAGGACCTTTCAAGGGCGCGGAGCGTGCGAGCCGGGTGGCGGGAGGATGCCGCGGCGCGGGCGGGTCCACCGGCGGCCGCTCGCCCAGGAAGCCGGGCGCACCGGGAAGCGAGAGAGCGCGGCCGGTGCGCGGCTGGAGCAGGGAGTGTGTGCTCTAAGTGTCACCGCTCCAGCCCGTCTCTCCGCCTCCGCCCCGCGGCTGCCCGCCCGCCCCCTCCCTGCTCTGCCCGCCGCCTCCCCCTTCGTCCCCCTTCCCTCCCTCCCGCTGCGCGCCAGCGTGCGCGCACACACTCGCACACACACACACTCGCGCACACACACTCTTTCCCTGTCTCCCACACACCCCGCCCAGCGACCCAGCGCTCACAAACAGGACGCTCGCGGGCGACAGCGAGGGGATACGTTGCTGTTCTTACCTCCCCGGAACCCGGGGGAGGACAGGGAGGCCTCCAAGACCCTGGCGAAGCTGCGAAACACGCGCGGGACCCTCCTGGCCAGGGAGACGGGGTGCACAATAGAGGGGAGCTCGGGGCAGTTGGTGGCGGGGTGGGAGACGAGTTAAGTCCACAAGGGCGGAGGCTGAGTAGCAGGACGCGGAGTGTGCAGACTGTGCGTTCGCGGCCCACTTTCCACCCCAGCGCCTGCGGACCGCAGCGCACCCGGGACGCTTCCCCCTCGGCGCAGACCAGCCTCCTCCGGTGGAGACTCAGCAGCTGTTTTAACAATTGAGAGCCGCCCTACAGGACCGGCCAGCAGCGTGCGAAGCCATTAGGGCTGACTAGGTAATTGCGATTAGAAGTTACCTAATTACAACCTGGCCAGAGCCTAGGAAAACGCGAGCAAAAAAGAAAGAACCCAGAGATTTAGTGACCTCACATTCGCAGTTGTGACCTCATCTTCGCAGTTGTGAATCTAGCAAACCTGGTTTTTTTTAGAATCTGGTGTTGGAGTGTTAGGTTCTAAGAATATACTGCATACTGTTTATTAAAATATAGTGTCAATATTGAAAGCACGTATAACACTTTCCCTCTGCGCATTTTGTCAGCGAAATGAGATAAATAAGGTGGTAATCAGTTTCCCTGAGCTCATACTTTGATCTTCTGAGTAAACACCTTTAGATGTCTGGTCACAGAGGACAGTCCAATTCAGCTACTAAAGTTTTGTGCTAGCAGATGAGAACACTGCCCGAGGTGGATTTATGAAATCATTTGTATGCCATAACATAGTTTTGTATAAGCTGTAGGATTTTAAAATGGGACATTCAGGATCACTGGGAGCTTCTATTTTGCAGATACAGTGGGAGACAGGCAACCTGGATCTCCCCTCAGGATATCTGTAGAGGTGACCACTGAACTTGAGATATGCCCCGGAGCAGGTCATTCAGACCTTCATTAACAAACACTAAATTTCTGCTATGTACCAGGTATGAGATGTAAAGGTAAGACATAGCACCCACCTTTAAAGAGCTGCTGGGGAGAGAGGCATAAATGAAAATGCGATTAGCACCATAATAACTCTTTGTACAGGGTGCAAGCAGCTCGCTCCCTGCAGGGGGTGCTCTGGTAGAGGTGGTAGAGGTTTGGCACAGAGCTCTGGAGAATTCCAAGCAAATGAAGATGGAGGTGGAGGGAGCATTCCACAGAGAAACAAGTCAAGAGTTTGGGGAGCCTCAAAGGGCAACTCGGAGAAGATAGGTGTGACTGCACTGCAGCCGGAGCAGGGAGGCCTGGCCACCTCAGGCTTGGCGACCCAGGGAGCCAGAACTTTCCTGAAGGTGGTGGATGTTTGGGGAACTATTGCAGGTTTTAAGCAAGGACATGTGTTCAGGTTTTCAAGTTTTGAAGATATGTGTTTTAGGAAGTTTCCTCTGAAACCCCTGTAGAAGAAAAATGGGAGAGAGATAAAGGTGAGGAGGTTATTTCCAGAGGAAAAAGTTAGGTCTATAGGAAGCGGAAGTGCCACCTGGGAGCTGGCACTCTTTAGGAAATGGAACAGACTGGGCTGGTGCTTGGTGCCACTTGAAGGGACATGAAGGGAGGAGGGTCTAGGCTGGGCAAGAGCCAGGCGGTACAGAGAAACCCCTCACAGACAGGGGCAGATGCAGGAGATCAGGAGCTGTGTTTTGCATTTGCTGGGCTGGGGGAGCCGCTCTGCTGTGTGCAGGCAGCCCTGGGCAGGCAGCAGGGAGTTCCTAGACAGAGGGTCCAAAGGGGAAGGGCACCGCAGGAGCCCTCTGCATTCAGCTGCTGGCAGAGTGGGGGTGGCAGGGAGGCAGGAGGGAAGAGAGGACCAGGGATGGACAGGACCTGGCAGGACAAGAGGAAGAGGGACTGCGAATGAAGAGATGAAGACCAGAAAGCAAGGAACAGAACAGGAAGGAGGGTTGAGGGGTTCCCAGGAGGGCGGTTGGTGACCAGGGTGGGCCCTGGCAGATGGCCTGGTTGAGCAGTGTCTGTGACAGTTTGCAGTGTCCCACCTACATGGCCTAGTTTATGTGGTTGGTAAACAAAAGAGCAGATGGTAGGGGAGAAAAGGAGTGGTGAGGGGGACAGAGACCATGAGCTCGTGGACCCCACAGTTGGCCACCAGGGGAAAGAGTCACAAGGAAAGTGTTGTAGTGGTGCCAATCTGCTTGTTCTCTTATGAGTCACCTGGTCTGGGTTACCTGGTGCCTAGGGAGAAGCGCGTGGAGAGGGACAGCCCCAAGGCAGAGCCAAGTCTCACAATCTCAGTGATCACTTTCCTCCCTCTTCAGTGCCATGTGGCTCAGAATCCACCTGTAAATTTCATGGTGTTGATGGGAGTTCAAATAAACCAGCAATTGGGGTGCTGCTTCAGATGGCCCTGAGGAAGAAACTGAGGCCTGAGGGTGCTGAATCACTTGTCATTTGGTGCTGCCTGTGGACGACAGACCGTGTCTAGGGGACAGGGCCAGCAAGAGCTCTGTAAGGGACGTTCGCGGGAACACCTAAAGATGTCCTCCATTTGACTGCCAGGCTTTGCATATATCCCTATGTCCTGTCTCTTCAAAACTCGCGCCATTGGTGGCCCGGTGACAGCGACCATGTAACACGTGTGTCTCTGGTGTCCAGAGGACAGTATTTGCGTGGTTTAGCCAGATGGACTTATGTTTAATTCCAGAATTCGACAGTTACTTGCTATAGGTCAAAACTCACGTTTTTAAAAATAAAAGTGGAACCAAGGATAGGTGACTTAGCAATTCTGTAGGACTGGGTAATAGAAACTTCCAAGTGGTGGATGGTGTCTACTTAGAGACTTGCTTTTAAACTATGAAAGGCACAAATATTCAGTCGCTAGGAAAAGCAAGTCCAGAACGATTCGAAGGTTAAGATTTCGGTCCATTAGGAGCCCTGCCAGTGCCAGCCTGACTGCAGGCCTCCCGTGTGGTCCCCAGACCCCTGGGGCTCCTCAGAGCTGGCTTTCATGGGAGGTCTGCAAGGCCAGAACCATTTTCATCTTAATTCTGACATTAACTTGCCTTTTCAAAAAGCCCCGTGTTGACATTTGCATTAATGATAGAAACACAATGGTGGGAAAGCTGCCGGCACCTTGGCTTGATGGGGCAGTGGCACCAGACTGTCCCCATTCTTGTTTTATTTTTTACTGCCACAAATGTCAGTTCCACTTAGGAATGTCTTTGATGAAGCAATAAAAAACATTCATTTAATTAAATTTCAGCCCTTGCCTGTGACTTCTCAGTGTTCTGTGTGGCCGACTGGAAGCACACGAGAGCCCTCGCGTGCCAGGGCACAGAGACTGTCCTGAATGCAAGCTCCAAGCTCGCGGGCAGTGGTGCTGGGCATGAGGCTGGCTGCTTTCTTCATGAAACACACTTTTATCATGTTACTTGAGAGGGTGGCTGACAAGCCAGGGCTGTTCAAACTCGTACATTGGCAGATTTTTTTTTCCCAAATGAATGAAGTGAACCTGGTGCTTCAAGGTCAATCACCAGCTGCACTTATTTTCAATAAAAAATTCTCAGCAGAAATTAGAGAACTTGTATTTGCCGCCAGATAGTTTCCCAGTACTCAAAGTCTCCTCTAATAAGATTGTGACCATTTCACTTACTGTGGTTTCAAACATGGTACAGTGAAATGTACCAATGTTTGGAAAATCTGCATAACACAGCAAAGCAGTATTTTCCAAATGATTTACTACAAGATATTACAAAAGCATGCATCAGTTAAAAACCTGTTCAAAGTACAAGGCAGACCCATGGATTTTAACGTGACCCAGTATGAAAAGTTAACTGATGTGGTTTCAAATTCAATGTTGCAGTTATAAGGTTTAAGAAACTGCCACTTGTTGAGTTTTGGTGTGATGCTGAAGAATGATGTCCAGAATTATTTGGAACAATTATTAAAATACCTCTTCATTTTTCAACTGTATATCTGCACAAAACCGAAATTTCCTCATTTACTTCAAACAAAAGAACAAATGCATTCTATTAAGCCAGACATTAAAGAGGTTCACGGAAATGCAAAGCGATGTCACTTTTCTCACTGAACTATTTTCTTTGGAAATTGTGTTTTTTAGAGAACGGTGTTATTCATGTTAACATGTAGTAGGCTTACTGAAGTAACTTTGAAACAATTGATAAATAAATATTTTAAAGATTTCTGTTGTAATTCAAAGTATATTAAATGCCAATAGAAATTATCTACATAGGGCCTGGAGCCATGGCTCAATGTTTACGGCCTCTGCCTGCCCCTCTCTCTCAATTATTCCAGTCTTGGGTCAAGTGGTCCTGAGAAGCACTGATGTGGGATGGGACCAGTCACTAAAACAGACCCAGAGGTCACTTGAGGCAGATTGTCGTATTTCTCCCTGTGGGTGCCCTGGGCTCCACAGTTGTGCTTGTGTGATGCTTTTCTCACTGTACCCAAACATAAATGGGCCCTCAGTTCTTGAACTTGACATCTGTAGGATGTCGGAGTTGACAGTTCTTCTCTGAGGACTGGGTCACGGAACCGATGGAACCAGCTGCCAATTCCAAGCTAGGATGAGAGCCCACCACACCCCAGCCATGCTGGCAGGACACTCCTCTCTGCTGGTTGAGCTCAGCCCCTCCGTGGAAGCTGTTATCTAATGTCCCTTCTGAAGGAACCTTTCCCTTGGTGACTGTAGCTCAGGTAAGGAGCAGTGTCTTCTCCTCCCGAGGGCGTCTGTCACTTCACAAGTCTCTGCTGAGCACCTGTTATATGCCAGGCCCTGTGCAAGCAGTTGGGGGTAGAGAATGAAGGAGGCCCTTGCTCTGAGGGACCAGCTGTGCAGCTGCTTGGACAATCACTCCGAGATCCAGGGACAGCAAGGTGTTGAGCACCGTGGGAGTAGCACCAGGGAAGGGCTGTTGAAGGGAGTGGCACTGAGGGCTGCGGTGCAGCTCCATGGAGCGCTTGCCTAACACACCTGCACTGCAAAATAAATAAGGAAATATAAATAAAGCCGGACGTGACAGTGAAGGAGAGCCTGCAGGGCAGGTCTGCCATCTGGGGTTAAAGGTTAGGCAGGGGGAGGAAGGAGCAGCACACACCTCGACGTATTCAGAGTCCTACAGAATTGACCACAGAAAATCGGCTGTTTTTAAGCATGTAGATAAGATGGACACATTTTCCTTGCATTTTGGTTAGTTTGAGAGGTGGATGGTTTTAAAATCATCGTGGTACATCCAAACACACTTAAATCAGAATTGCCACTACATTATGGAAGAATCTTTGAAAAGTTTATAAAAACCTCAAACATAATTTGCCCCTAAAGAGCATCAAGCATGGCAGTGACAGGCTAGGGGCTCCGGCGGGTGGCTCACAGCACAGACCCCAAGGCTGGCAGCTGGGGTGGGTGGGGGGCGCCAAGAAACTCATTCGCCACTGGGGAAGGTGTGGATGGCTGGAGAAGCAGGAGCGCACCAAAGCCACAGAAATGCACAGGAAGGAAAGGCTGGGCTGCAGCAGTTTGGCAGGGATGCACTTTGCTAGTAGAATTCTCAGAAATACTGTGAATGGAGGCAGGAGGCTGTGGACCCCCACACTGGGTATGGAGGTCGGGCAGGCTGGAGGCATCACCTTGGAAGAATGGGCTCACCACCTTGGAAGTGGGAAGAACCTCAATCTAAAAAGCAGTGCCACTTGTCACCCTTAAGAGGGACACGGGGGCTGGGAAAGGAGCTACTCTTCTGATTGTGACCGATGGACTCCTCTAACGGAAAATCCCTGTTCATTTCAGTTCAAAGAGGATATCAGCCTGCTCGTCTCGCTTCCTGGGAATGCTTTTGCTAACTGATGCATCATACTTTATCAATTACTTGGGAGAACCAAGTGTCTTTTTTTTTTTTTGACAGAGGGATAATGAAAGAGAGAGAATCAATTTCATTTAGTTTTTCATGTGGCTTTTGCTCCTGCGGTTTGAATTCACCTACTCATGCATGCCAGGCAAGCACTGTAACCACTGAGCCACCCTTCCAGTCCCCAAGTGTCTTTTTAGGGTTGATCCACAGAACATTTTCTGAGAGCCTCCTGTACTCTGGAACCCACTGACAGCTTTGGATGTCAGCCTGTGGGGGCCCACCGCAGTCCTCTGGTCCAGCTGACCAAGTCAGCGTGGGCCACCCTCAGGACCCTGCATGCTATCAAGTGCATCGCAACGTACTGATGCTGTGTGCACCAAAATGCAGATGAGAGGTGTCCTGGGCCGGTCTACAGTGTAAAGAGGCCCCAGAGAAACGGGTAGAGGTGTATGCTTAGAAATGATGTGAAGTAGGGGAGCGTGTGACAGATAACTTGGATTGATTTAGTAATTGCCTCATTTCCTGCATCTTGGGTGTGTGCGGCTCCACTAAAGAAGAGCACTCTTTCACGCAAGCAGTCTGGCTCAAATTCCTGCCAGCATGTTGCCTGCCTTAAGGCCACAGGGACACAAAGCCTGGTTATGTTTCAAGTGTCACGAATCCAAATGGACTCAGATGCAGCGGGAAGAGCGCAGCTTCCTGTCCTGGGCATGGGTTCGTCTCGGCCACTTCATAACTCTGGGCCTGCGTGAACATGGTCTCCCAGGTTTTGCTTCCTCCTCTGTAAATGGGGGTAGTAATTTCTCTGGCAGGATTATTGTCAGGATTAAACTATTTTAGCATGTGCAGCACGGGAGATATAATAGGCACTAATAATCACCACTTCTTACTCCTGAATTCAGATTCCCCCAATGCACAAGACACTTACCTCTACCTATTAGAAGACCTTTGTAAAGGGAAAGTCATCCAGACCCCGCCAATTAGGATGGCCCATGTGAGAGTTCACATTTGACAAAATGCACCAACTCCAGTTCCTTTGTCAGCTTTGGTCTCATTCATTCCTCAAACATCCTGCAAAAAAGACTTCATTTCACAGATGCGGAAACCAGGACCCAAGGACAGAAGTGGCTGGACCAGGCTGCACCTGTGTTCAGAACCGCTGGGAGCCTCTCTAGCAACCCCTCACAGGCCCGGGTCCCCTCTTGGGACTGTCATGTCAATGGTGGCTTGTGAGAAGGAATTGTGGCACAGAAATGGGTTTGGTGGCTTCCTGTTGGCTACCTGTCCAGCCACAGGTACCATTTTACAGAAGTGTACCTGTCCAGCAGTTGCAGCCACAACCCTCCCAGGTCTCAAGGCTAGAGGATCAAGTAAGGTGGAAGTAGGCTTGTCCAAAGGGATCCAGCTACTGAGGCTTCACACCCTGTCACCGACACTATGAGTCCTTTCCTAAGCACATTTAGCAAACCGGCAGCATGGGAGGAGGGTCAGGGCCCTTTAAAACACCTGGACAGGTGCAGCTCAAGGAAAGTGGACACATGATTGCATCCACACACCTTGAACCCACCCAGCCTCCTTTACGAGTAACTCATTGACCTCTGTGCTGGGGGACTTATGGTGGCCACTGCTGAGGCTGGCTCAGCAGCCCCGAGAGCCAGGGTCCCCACTCCAGGGCCCCAACACCACCCTGCTTCTAAGCAGGACATTCGAAGCCAGGCAGCTCTGGTAGCTACTAACCCTCTCCACCCCTTCTGGCGTGTGTTCAAGGTAGTTCCCCGTGGACACAGGGAACAAGTGAGCAAAACACACAGCCAGGGCGGCTGGTCATCTCCACCGATGTTTCTAACTCCTTCCTGGTAGGTGGCACACAAAGACTTAATTTTCATGTGTGTTATCAGACTCGAAGACATCAGATCCCTTATTAGATTTAACCAATTAACACTGGCGTTTGTCCTATTCCTGCTTTTAAATGTCACATCTAGGAAAGAAATGTGTTGATACGGAATTCATCGTGCCAAGTCAGATTCTGTTATGAGACTAAAGTATGAATCGCTACCCCATAAAATTCAAAATTTGTATGCGTAACATAATGAGAAACAGGGGTTTGTTCTCATTTTCTGAGTATAACTTCTCACTTCTCATTAGGCTGTGTTGAAGAAAAAAAATGACCTTATTTCAGGTCACTTAAATGAGGGTCTGGAATGGTTATGATGCTGGCCTGGCTCCATAAGGATGTGGGTTCAAACCCCAGCACCACATACGCAACCAAGTGTCCCAGCAACGAAAGCCACGCAAAAAACTAAGTAAAATTGATTCTGTTGTACACCAATTTTTTTCCTGGAAAACAAATTATAGTTAAATCACTGAATAATTTTGGGGAAACAAAATTTAGTTTTCAAAGGTAAGCTTAGATTTACCAAGTCTAAATCCTCACTCTTCTTTCAGCTTAATTCTTATATGTAATTTTCTCTCCAAAAATGTAACCATAGCCATCTATATAAAAAATGTTCTTCATAGGTATAAGAATTATGTCACTGTATTTGGGTTTTATAGGAACAATATAGGACCCAGAAGAAAGGCAATGATCAGGGGACCGGAGGAGCGAGGTAGAGGGGTGTGTGGTGTATTGAACAAATTGTGTTGCTGAATTGTGTGCATCTAGGATATGTGATGAATAATCCCATCATTATGTAAAACTATAATGCACTAATAAATAAATAAATAAATATATATATATATAAAGTAACCAAATATAGAGCCTTGAAAATTTCTTTTGTCTTTCTAGCCTTCTATCAACAGCCCTCTACATTTCTGAAGTAATAAATTTCTATTAATTTGGTAATCATGGCATTCTGTCACTTATAATCTCCAAATATAAATTAATCAAAATCTGAGGTAATTCCCATTTTGAAGAAGCTATAGATTTAGAGGTTGGATGTCTTTTTTTTCTTTTTTAGCAATTAGAAGCAACATGATGGAAATTCAGATAGGTTTGGCACTGAGGATGTTTGAAACACTAAACTCAAACTAATTTGTGCATCTGCCAAAACAGGAAAGTAATTTTGATTTTGAAAATGCTTTTCAAAGACTTTCTCAGTGTGGTAAATTCCACATCAGCCCGTATGGAATGTGTGATTTGTGTTAAATGCAGAGTCTCATTCGAGAACTAAAGGTAATCTTATATCCAATCAATTTTAGGCCAGAAGTTTTATCATTGATTTTGAGTACAAATTAAGCAGAACTCAAATGCAGAAAGATCTTGGCAATGCCAGAGGCCGACCTCTTCCCACATCAGCAGCCCACCTGCAAACCTCCTTTGCTCCTGGAGTTCAAGGGCAGAGCAGTGAGGGGGAAGCAAAACGAAGAACAGGGCAATCAAGA
>PVKS010021316.1:0-35426 GCA_004027875.1 Aplodontia rufa | reverse complement strand
CTTCAAAGGCTGCAATATCATTGTTTCTAATTGCTGTGTATAATTCCATGGTATATATGTATCACAGTATTTGGATCCATCATCCAGTGAGGGACATCTGGGTTGTCTCCATAGTCTAGCAATAGTAAATTGAGCTGCTATGAACATAGATATTGCTGTGTCACTATAATGTGCTGATTCTAAATCCCCTGGAAAGATACCCAGGAGTGGAACAGCAGGATCGTATGGTGGGTTCATCCCTAGTTTTTTGAGGATTCTTCACACTGCTTTCCAGGGGGGCTGTATCAGTCTGCAGTTCCACCAACAGTGTGTGTGTTAGTGTCCCTATCTCTTCAGCATCTATTATTGTTTATTTTCTTCATTTTTGCCATTCTGACTGGCATAAGGTGATATCTTAATGTGGTTTTCATTTGCATTTCTCAGATTACTAGAGATTTAGAGAACTTTCTCATATATTCATTGGCTTGATCAATGTCCTCTGGTGAGAAGTTTCTGTTTAGCTCTTTGGCCCATTTATTAATTGGGCTGTTAGTGTTTTTGTAGTTGAGTTTTTTGAGGATTTTGTAGATTCTGGATATGACACCCCTGTCAGAGGAATCGGCCCATGATTCTCTCCATTTCCGTAGGAAACCTCGTCACTCTTATCATTGTTTCCCTGGCAGTACAAAAGCTTTTTAGCTTTATGGCATCCCATTGACCGATTTTTGACTTTACTTCCTTCACTTTTGGAGACATGTTGAGAAAGTTTTTGCCTACTCCCAAATGCTGAAGTGTTGGACCTACTTTGTCTTCTATCATTTGCAAGGTAGCTGGTTTAATTCCTAGCTGATCAATGGAGTTTTAATTCAGGCCTATCTCACAGTGGGTCCAGTGGGTCCCCAAACCTATCCTATGGTTCTTTCCTCAGTTTTGTAGTTCATATTTGGAATAGCAATTAGCAAAATACCTGCATTGGTTCAAATGATTAAAATTTTTTATTTTAAACCTCAATTTTCAAGGAGAAATAGTATGAAAATTCACCTGACAATATGAAATAAATTCTAAATTAAAAAACTAATAGTCTTCATATACAAATCCCTACATAAATTAAAACAAGAGTCCTAAAAGTATAATTCATGTACCTGCCTCCCCAGATGTGGCATAGTTAGGTCCTATTCTGTCAAGTCAGCTTGCGGTTGAGACTGCTTGCTCTCACTTCACAGATGTGCTTTCAAACTGTGGAATCATCTATGAGGAACATCTGGATTCTATTTCCTTAGCTTGGAAAAAATATGTGTATTTCTCTAACTTGATCTTTTATGCCCTCAGGAACTTTGAAGTCTTTACTTTCCGGTACTCTAATATTCAAAGAAAAAAATATAGCTGAGATTTGCATATAAGAGAACTAAATTTATATATTTAAAAATATAGTTGAGATTGGAACACAGGAGATTTAAATTTACATATAAAACCAAAGTCAGCCATAGTTGAAATAGTTACTTTTAAGAAATTAGATTATAATGTAAATACTTATTTTTTCTTTTCCTTTTCTGGTGGTACTGGACATTGAACCCAGAAATGCTTTACCACTGAGATACATCCCAGTCCTTTGCATTTTATTTTTTAATTTTGAAGCAGTTCTTGCAAAGTTGCTGAGGTTCTCTTAAAGTTGCCAAGGCTGGCTTTGAACTTGTGAATCCTCCTGCCTGAGCCTTCTGAGTCACTGGGATTATGGGCATGTGTCACCATGCCTGGCTTGTAGTTCTTCTTGATACTTATCAGAATTTCTTGAATTTTTATAATAGTCTGTACCTGGAATAATGCAGACACTCAAATAGCCAAAAATGGTTAAGTCTATTTTCTTAGAGATCAAACTAACATAGAAGTTATTGTGTTCTTTTTATTCATTGTTCCTACATTTGGCCTGTAAATTTTGGTTCTTTTTTCACATTGAGACTCATGGTTATATTCACAATAAAAATGAGAGGCTTTCTCAAATATTTATGTTCTGTGATCCACGCTTGCACATCTGAGATCCTATCTTTTTCTTCTATCCTGTCCCTTATAAGAGTTGCTAAGCACTCTTCTACATTATATAACAACACAATAGATTTTTCAGAGTTAAAACCATCTTATTCAGGCATTGAAATGAGAATTTTCTGGGTTTTCAACAGAAATGTATTCTAAACTTTTAAAAGTGTTCTTCATCCATCCCATGAGGACTTGAAACAGACTCTGGCCACATGCTTTAAGCATCGCAGATAACTGGATAAAAGGAAATGTGCTGGCCCATATATTTGACCACAGGCAAGATCTGAAAGTCTCCTTCATTTCGGCTCTGCATTCATTTTCTCTGCTATATCTTGTTTGTTTAAATAAATTTTTCTCAACATTCAAGTCCTTAGAACAATGTTTCTCAACATTTTTTTCATTATTGTACCTTAAGGCTCTTTTAAAATATTTTTCCATAATCTCTCATCATGATATTTTATTACAGAAGTTATGTTGTATATCTGTTTATGTACCATAAGTAAGACCTGTGTTTTATTTGTAGAAAGGTTTTTTCCTGCCTCTTCCTCCAAGAACCAGCATTTGCCCTGTTAGGGGTAATACCCTTCTCTGAGAATGCATGCCTAAAGACAGCCTGCTGACGTTTGTCTTAAGATATAAAGCAAAGGGGCTGAAGCGGTGGCTCAGCGGTTACGACGCTTGCCTGGCATGCATGAGGACACAGGTTTGCACCCCAGAACCACGTACACAACAAAGTCTCAGAGCAACAAAAGCCATATGAAAAACTAAATAAAATTCTTTCTTACTCTCTCTGACTATATCTCTGTTTAACGAAAAAAAAGGAAAAAAGGAAAAAAAGATACAAAGCAAATGTTCTTCAGGTCTCTTAGGAGATTTATGGCAGGTTTTTAATTCGTTCCCCAGCAGAAACATCCCTGACTTTCTGGTATCTGACATCCTCAACTGTCTGGGACTTAACCATGACCCCCAGAATGGGGGTGGGAGTGCAGGAAAGCCATCAAAATAGATGTTTCACAGCCTGTGCATTGGGTCCACTTTCCTCACTGGGGAACCCCTCGGACAGACACTTTGAGCCTGTTCATTCCTGCTCTTATGGATGGTTGTTTCTCTTCCTGACTCAGAGCACAGCAGAAGCCACAGATTACAGGATGATACAGTATATGGGCTGCCATAGGCAGGCACGCAGATGTCAGTAAGAAGCCAAAATCAGCTGTGCACACCTGTAATCCCAGCAACTCAGGAGGCTTAGGCAGGAGGATCACAAGTTCAAGCCAGCCTCAGCAACTTTACAAGGCCCTACCTAGTGAGACTCTGTCTCAAAAAATAAAAAGGGATGGGGATGTTGCTCAGTGGTGAAGCACCCTGGTATAAAAAAAAAAAAAAAAAAGGAAGAAGAAGAAGAAGCAAAAGTCAACAAGGAAGGAAGAGGAAAGTTTGAAATATATAGTAGTTTGAGGCCATTTAGTACAGAAACAAATAGGCCTAAACATTCCATATGCTTGAGAGTGTCACTCACTGTATGTTGCATGAAACAATTTTAATGACCTGAAGGACTCTTCTAGCAGCTCTCAGAAAACATTAAACACCTACAATGTGCCACAGGTTGAGTAAAATGATTAGCAAGATAGCAACTGTTCTGTTAAGGTTTTCTCCAAGGTATGTTGTAGAATTCCATGGAAAATTAGACTATTGATATGAGAGTTGGTACAGGAGATTGACCTGTGCACAAGTTCCTCATACACCAGTGTTCGGTGATAAAGAATATTACCGTTTGCAAGAACTCTGTGCTTTCAGAGTATTGTCTTTGAAGGAACATTGCATTTTATTGGGTTAACTGGATGAAGCTATTTTGTGTGATTCAGGTGGGAATTCTTCCTTGTCGTCTATTTGTTACTTCTGCTGTTCTCAGACCACAGAATTCTTAAATGTCAGTTGTCTGTTTTCTCCATCCTACCAAGCTTTCCTGGAAAAGAGGAAATGGGGGTGTTCACCCAGTTCCTGCTAACCTCCATAAGCACAAAAACACACTGCTGTCTGTATGTGTTGTTCAGCAGCTAGCAGGGTTTGCTGGAGAAGTCCTCCCTAAATGTGTGCCCTTCCAGGTCCATGCCTCTGACTCCAAACTGACAGGCAGCTCTTCTTCTTGCCCCTTCAACCTTCATAGTGCTCTGCACGTGTGAGCATCATTTGATGACAGTATGTCGTTTAACACAAAGTTTGGCGTATGTGTTTAAAAAACAAAAGAAAAAATATTCATCTCTTACCTTTTCTTATCAAGTTTTGTTTAATCTGGGAAGGAATTTCAACCTGTTTTCCCCCTTTTTGGTATTGTCCTATGTTTCTACCTCAAGTGCTTTTACAGTGAAAACAGTGTTTCCCTCAGTTGGACCACATCATTCCTACCTAGAACTGAAATGGATAATAATGAATTAACTTTCTTTAGGCAACCAGAAACCTAAAGTGATTTTATTGATGAGGAAAGGCAGAAAATTGAAGTGGGATAAAGTGCATGCTAGGTCTAAATCAGTCCAGAATTAAAGTTCTGGATTCCATTGCACATATTCACTATGCCTTTCTAGAACATTTGTTTCAGCTGCCTATGACAACCTTGCCAAATAAATTAGCATGATTCAAGACAATCTTAGGATTTCTATAGCTTAAGTAGAATTTTACTTATTCTAAAATAAATCTTGATAAAGCTAGTTTTTCAAATCCTGATTAATAACCTAGGTCAGGGCTGCATATCTAATCTTGGTGTGCCTTGCCCAATTTTCTGTTTATTTTACTACCGTGAGCAAAATCTAGTGTCTTGATACCTCACAAGACTAAGCAGGAAATAAAGTGGTGTTCAATACACAATTAAATGCACCTGTAGAATTTTGTTCTTCTTATAACCATTAATGGAAACATCTCTTTTCATTACCCAGGGGTGACACTGGTCATTGATGTCAATCAGTGTTTGGAGGGAAAAAAACCAAATGATATTTTGTCTGTATTGAAGTCTTCTGCTTGTAATGCACGTGATGTATTCCCTGAATGTGCTGACAGATACTACGATGCCCTTATGAAAGCTAAAGAACGCAAATCTCATGATGGTAAGCTTTTTCATTACTTAGCACAAACTAAATATCATTTAAAATAGGATAGTTTCTGTGGCATTGTATTTTGTTAATTTTAAGAAAAGTATTGCTTTCAAATCAGCATTTATAAATTGTTTTCGGGGGAGAGGAGCTGTGATTAGCTCAGTGGCAGTGCATGGGTGGTGGCATCTTAGAATCAAGAACATAGAGTACTTGAGAATTTTTTTTTGAGAATTTTTATCTTTTATACATGGTGATATAAACAGTTTTACGCTGATTAATTCTGTCATTAAATCATTTGTGAGACATATTATACATAATCACACAATATCCAGTAAAAGATATTAAGTAGGAATGAATAAACAAAAGAAGATATTTGTACAATAGAAAATGATCAGTCATAAGGAGTAGAAAACTGATACATTCTACAATGTTGAGGAACCAGTGTGCTGGGTAAAAGAAGTCAGACACAAAAGGCCACCAACAGTTGAACAGCTCTCTGATTGCCCATTTGAAAAGGACATCCTTCTCGCTGGGAACTGACAAACTGTACAGCATTTAAAACCACAGAATCAGCAGAAGAATCAGCACATATTAGTGTGACTTAAAGTTAGCTCTGCCTAGTTGTTTGCATGCATTTCAATAGTTTTATGAAGACAATCACTTGAGCTTTAATTTACCTAAAAACAGTTAGTCTAACGCTCACTTGTTAACAGTTGACTTAGCTCAATCTAAGTCAGAACTTTTTGACTTTTTTGTTGTTATTTTTAGTTCTCTGGTTTAGAAGTTTTCTAAATGATATGAACCCCATAGATTCATGAAGAAGAAATGTTCTTCTTGACCATGACTGTCCGAGATTTTTCTGGTATACCCCAACCCAAATTAAGAGCTTTCAACTTTTTTTCCCCTCATTTCGTATGTTTTTATAGAGCATAATGAGTCAGAGGGATCCAGATCTTACTTTTTCTTTACTTTGGTTGACCTTTGTGGTGTGCACTTGCCTTCATAATTTGGATAAATTTGTCCCCAAAGGCAACTTACTTCTGCTTTGATTCAGTGCATTTTGATTCATTTTCCCCCACCCTAAACATGGGTCCCTCCTTCCAGGAGAAATTGCTGCAAGAGTTAACCAAAGATGATCCTGCTCATTGGTCTCCTCTGTCTACCTGAGATGCTGTTCACATCTACCTGGGGCTCAGATTCCTTGTTTGCTTTTCCTTCTCCTTAACACTAGTTTACTCCTTTCATCCTCATGAAAGATTAGGGATCCAGAGCTATCATTAGACACGTGTCTCTCCTTTTCTTTGGCTTAACAAGGAGTTGCAATGGAATACATGGAATTAATTTCATTTTAGTGATCATTTCTAATGACTTTAACTTAGACTACCTGAATGTTTGGTGAAAAACATAATCATTAGCTTTTTGTTGTTGTTTTTTTTTTTTTGTTTTCTTTTGTTTTTGGTCCCAGGGATCCAAACCAGAGGCAGTTAACCACTGAGTAATATCCCAGCCCTTTTTATTTTTTATGTTGAGATAGGCATCTCTTAAGTTGCTTAGGGTCTTATTAAGTTGTTGAGGCTGGCTTTGAACTTGTGATCCTCTTGCCTCACCCGGCCAAGTCTCAGGTATTACAAGTATGCATCACCACACTTGGCTAGATTATTTTATATATTGAAGAAACTACACTAACGTTGAAGGATTCACTGTTTCATTCTAGACTGTAACAAACCCTTTTCCTTTAGTTTCTAGCGATGGCTCATGGCTCAAACTCAATCTGCAGGATAAATATGATTACTATTACAACATTGATTCTCAAGAAAGTTCCTGGGTCCCATCCGAATCATATGTGCCAAAGCAGTCATGGATCATGGGAAATGAAATTGAGGTAGGAGATGCATTTGATGGAAAACTATATGATATAAAGATGAGTGTGATAGCTTTTCTATTTTTGCTTTGTGCAAATGGTGGAACCAATTGATTTATTTCAAGGCTGGACATGGAATAAAGTCTTCATGAACTATAGTTGAAGTGGCTGCTTTGTTGCTATGGCATTTTTCTTTCCATATTGGCATTAACAAAATCAAACAGAGATGGAAGGGTGGGGGGCTTTTGCAGTTTATTTGTTGTAGATTTTTCTAGGAAATCAATCTTCCTTGACATAGTTAAGTTCAACTAGTTCTAGGTTGTTGGTATTCAAAATGTCTTATCGCCCCCGCCATCATAGCCTACAATATAACATGATATCTTTCCCACCAAAATGTAATTTTTTCCTACAATGTGCAGGAGAAGGCCTCTCTGCCACAGATGATCCCAGCCATCTCCAGGCTGGCTTCAGGAGGAGAGGACAGAGTTGGACAAAGAACAGGATGGGTGAACTTAAAGATTTGCTTCATTTTAATATATTTGCAATATTTAATTTCTGGAGCTTTTGATGTGCTCATGTCCAGTATAAATGGCAACAACACAACTAAGTGTACTTTAAACATGATTTTTTTAATAACCGAGATAAAAATTAGCCATTTGCCCATAGATTAAACTAGCCAAGGGTTAAACATGCTAACAGTGAATCAGAATTTAAATTAACCTCTAAAGATCCCCTTTTAATGGATTTGTGACCCATATTTCAAAGTTTTGGTTTGTCAGATTTACTTATCAAAAGTAATTTATCCATTCCCTCAGCTCCCTTTTTAACCAAAGACCTATATAAATAATATCTCTCTGATACATTGATTAACATATACAGCATCTTTATTGACTGTTAGGACCTGTAGTATGTTAAAATATAGCAAGAAGAAAGCTGTTTAGAAGAGTCTATGTTGGGACTACTTGGTCAAAGTCTTTTCACTATACAATACTGACCTAAATCTCAGGGTACCTGTCAGTTTCTCTCCATATGACTTATCCATTTTAGTCCAAATAATTCAGCAGTTTGTAGTACAGGAACTCAGGACTAAGTATTACAAAGAAAGATGACAGGGGCTGGAGCAGTGGCTCGGTGGTTACTGCACTTGCCCAGCATGCATGAGTGTGCGAGTTCAAACCCCAGCACCACGTGCACAACGAAGTCTCGGAGCAATGAAGGCTACATGAAAAACTATATAAAAATTGTTTTTCCCTCTCTCTCTTTCTCTCTCTCTCACTGTCCCTCTCTCTTTAAAAAAAAAAAAATGACAATTCGTAAGCAAAGTTATAAGAAAAATAGGGCCAAAGAGCTCTTTCCAGTCTCAGTTCAGGTCGTGTCATTTCATTCATCTTTTAGTTCTTCTTCCTTTGTAAAGGAATGGCAAGATTGACCTCTTTGTGACCATGGCCTTATTAGATCTGCATATTTATCTTTTTGGAACATGGAAATAAGGAACTAGATGCTTCATAAAAGTTTCCTAAAATGAAAGGAGGCTTAACTGAAAGCAGATAATGAGGTGTAGATTTTGCCGTAATAGCCACCTTTGGGTGGAGTCCTTCGTTTTAAGGGAGGTTGGTGGCAGGAGGCCATGAAGAAACAGGAGGTGGGAAATTGGAGGGCCATGAAATTGGAATCAATGCTTGTACCAGTGTCTGTAATAAGTTTTAGCTAAAAGTAGTCTTTCTTAACTGGGGTGCCCACAAATACCCCCCAAAATGTGTAGCTCTACAAATAAAGTCTTCTGAAACCACAAACAGCCTAATATAATGCCCTTGGTCAGCATAGAGTCTCGCTTTCCTGCACACCTTCACATCGATTTCACCCCGAAATCATTCTCTAAGTGGAGATAAAGCCAATATCATCTTCCTTTTTTTTCTGGGCAAGGAAATGGAGGCACAAAGTGGATAAAGCAAGTTCTACTAATTCTGCAACTTATACACAATTCATCAATAAACAGATATTTATTCCCAGTGCTCCTGATTTCTAGTCTACAGTCTTTTCCACTGTTGGTGGTGTTTTTGATTCAACCACCAGTGTCTCTAAGGTATACTGTACCCATTCCTCTGGAATTGATCACACAAGATGCAACTCAAGAACTAGACTTATTCTAACACGGATATATAAGTCATATAAAAAGTAAATAATAGTTTTCAGGGGGAAATTCTCTTGAAGAAAATGTTCACCAAGATTGTTCTGAACTTAAGACTGAAAGTTGGACCCAAAAAGTATGGAAATTGCTGATGGATCCAGACAGTGTAATATGATTAAAAAGAAAATTTTTATAGTAATAGTGTTCCATGTTCAAGACCAAAAGAAAAAAAAAGAATGCACAAATTTAGATCTTATTGAATCATTAAAAGTCAATAACATCAGATACCACAATGTAGTGGTATGTACTAAAAAACATAGGAAAATTGTGACCTGAGTTTGACGATAATAAATGACAAAAATTCTGAATGACAAGAAGAGACTGAAGAACATAGTTTTTAAGCTAATTCCAGATGTTCAAAGTTCTTCAATTTTGATTGGAGCAATGGATTGTTAGTGCTGATCTTTTGAAAAAAATGAGATTGTGGAAAACACTAAAAACCTTATGCCATGACTGAAAAGATACACCAGACTGTGAAGCAGCAGTCTTTAAGTGTTAAAATTTGGAATGAAAACTTGCTCATGCAGTATTCAAAAAAGTCTTTTGTTCCATTGTGCATCAGTCTGTTATGTGGAGGGTCTCACCCTGTTTGTTTTTTAAAATGTGTTTCTTCTAAACAACCTGAAGTTACTGACTTTTTTAAATGTGTACGTGTTTGTATGTGTGTGTGCACACACATATATGTATATTCATTATATATATATGTATATATTTGAATGATTTCACTTTTAGCTACTTAAATTAACCAACTATTGGTGCCAACTGCACTGGATAAGTCTACAGCTGTAGAAGAGAGTCCAGTCTTTGCTTGAATGTTACAATGAACATAAAAGTAAACCCAGTTCATACCCACATAAAAACTTGTCATAATGCCCCTTCTTCCTTTTTTCTCATTCCTCTTGATTTCCTGTGTCTGGCCTTGTTACAAGGGCTTGTCTTTCCTCCTCCATCCCTTTTCCTTCTGTGCAGGTATTTGATTTGTCTCCCAAGCATCATTTTGAGTTTCCCCAACCTCACTGCAGAGTTTTCCCTGCTCTGGGCCTGGGGAAGAAAGGAGAAAGGGAAGCCTGGGGACTTCGTGGACAGTGCGGTCTTCCTTGGCAGCTGGGCGTAGGGAGGAGGCAATGCATGATACTGTACTGGTCATCCTTATCCCTTTTATGTTCTGTGGAACTCAGGTCTCACACCTGGTTCTTGCCAGCATCATCCCTCCATCTCTGTCTCCAAGTCCTGAGGTTATTCAACCACCTTCTCATGCCATCTCAGAACCAATCTTAAGAGGTTTCCAAAATCATGTCTCTAGAAAGAAGCTAAGCCAGTTCATCTCTTGGCTCTGGTTAAATCTGTTTTTAAACCAAGCCAAAACTAGCAATCCATATCATTTTCTAAAAGATACCATTTCCAGAGGCTATTCTGTGTGTCCTTTCACCTGATGTGTGAAGTGTAACCATAGAAATATCTCTTGCCAGGACATCATTGAGGAAGTCACAGGAAATTACATCCGTGAGAAGATGTGGTCTGCTTCAGAAGATTTGCTTCTCCGCTTTAAAGACACAAGCTCAGGATCTACCCTTAGGGAGGAGTTTGAAGCTAGGAAATCATTTTTGTATGAACAAGAAGCAAATGTGGTCAAAATACAGGTATGTGAATCACCTGCCACTGTTAACAGCAAACTGTCCTATCCTGTGAAAATGATTTATCTGAAGATAGGACAGTCTGCTCTGAGCATTCTTGTAAACAATTCTGACTGCAGATCTTTACCTAATCAGTGCCCCCTCATCTACTTTAGTAAGGCATTAAGATGGGAAGTATCTTGATGATTGATTTTTAGCTTGTGGCTTTCTGGAGAGAAGTAGACTTGCACAGATCCACCTGCCACCAACCAGGTTGGAGCCAAAGGGACACCTCAGATCAAAGCTGAAATCATGCTTTTCTAAAAAGCTGGATCTTTTTGTGTCACCTTCTACCCAACGTGGGGTTTTAGTGGGAAGAGGATGTTGAATGCCAAGCTTCATCTAGCCTGAACAGGTTTAGCATTTCCAGGAGAATCTCTTCTCTCTTGTCTAATCAGTCACTCTTCACTTGCAGGAGAAATCCTCTTTCCCCACTTCATTGTTGTTGATGTTGTAATTCGTAAGCCTGCAAGACTTGAACTCTCCAGTTGGGAGGAGAGGAATTTGCCAGACTCCTCTGTTCCCTTGTGTCCCTTTACCAACCACCCCTGTGTGGTTTGTCTTTTTTTTTATTTTCTTTTTTTCATGAGACTAATGTGTTAATGTTCTTGACTGACAGAGTTTGATGGGTTTTTGCTTTGGCCAATAACTTTGAAATTTCCTAAATTGAAAGTTTTCTGCTGGAGAACTTCTCTTTTGTGGCTCATCTACTTCCCCCACTTAATTATACTGTCAATCAGGGCACCAAGTAAGTTTTACAAACTTTTGTCTTCTTGTGTCTTGTATATGATAGATGCTCAAGTATTTGAATTTGCTCAAGACGTTATCAAGGCAGAAATGAATTTTTCAAAGAAATTTCTGCTAAAACCTGACATTCAAGAGATTTTTCTAGGTGAGCCAATGAGTTTTCTAGTTATTCCTTATTTAAATACATGGTAGGCAAAATACACAGGATGTGAACAAAAGCCTAAGAACTGAATCATTTACAGTGATGCTACATTGCTGCTAAGACTGCCACAGAGCTCAAAATACGAGCTGATGTGATACAATCTGGACCACCCCATGCTCTGCAGTGTTGGGGCATGGACCAGTGTCACAGTTGGGAGACTATAAAAAGCCATTAGTATAGAATCTCACTGGTGTTTGGACACAGGGCTGAAGTCATGAGAGGCCTGGGAAAGGACAGAAACCAGTCATCTGGGGTCATGTTCCCCCACCTCAATAGGGGCAGCAGAATTGAAGAAGCAGCCATCCAACTCTGAATTCAACCTACCATGCCTTCTATTCACTCTTCTGGCATTTTTTTTAACAAAGACTAAAGATAAGTTTGCTTCACAGATAGGAACAACAAGTGAATGTGCTGTCCTATAACCTTCTGACCCACAAAACCATAAGACCATGAACCAAAGGGCATCATGTTCATCTCAAGTGACAGTTCATATTGAATTAGAGGAGGATTCTACTATCTGAGAGCTTTCTCTACATAGTTACCAGTGCAAGCTTTCTAGCTAGCTGAATTGGCCCCAAATAGTCGTCACAAATTCAGAAAGTTAGTTTATAGGCCCAGACCAGCCACACGCAGGTTCCACCACCCTATGCCACCCTCAGTCTCCTGCAAAGGAAATGAATAATGGTAGAGAGAATATGTGTAATCCCCACCCAACACTCTGTCTCAAGTGCTTATGAGATAAATTAGAAGGTGCCCAGGTCAACACAGAGGGAAATCAAAGAAAGAGAATCTACATAGCTATATTATTTTTGAAGAGATAGAAGGCCCTGATAAAATTCTATAAGCTTGGAAAGAAGTGAAAAAATATCTCATAAACAAAAAAGGACAATTTTATATCAAAAACAGAAAAAGGAATTTGAATTGTAAAATCTAAATGAAGTAAAATCTAAGATTACTCTTCTCGAAACCAAAAAAAAATTTTTTTTCTGTTTTTACATTGAAACTGGTTTCTACTCTCAAGGAATTTGAGACATAGACTTAAACAAGATAAGAAAATGGAATAAAAAGAAAAAACAACTGACAGCCATCAAGACTGAGAAATGTTGACATCATGCAATGTAAATGAATCTAAAACTGCAGAATGCAAAATGGACACCAGAAATATTTGAAACTGGCATTGAAAAGAATCAAAACAGAAGATTTTTAAAATGCAGTGAACAAAAAGCTGACAAAGAATAAATGATGAACAATACATTTTCTTTTCCAGATGTTATAATGCCCATTATGTTTTGGGATTTTGAAGATTGAATGCAATAATCCATATAGCAGAAGTAAATTCACCTCAGTATATTCTTTTTTTATTTTTTATTAAGGAATTATTGTACAATCATAAATGCATATAAAGTAACAATATGATATGCATATATTCTTAGACCAGAATTACCCCCTAGATCCCTCCCTAATCTCCCCTTTTCCTTCCTGTCCCCCCTCCCCCCGCTACATATCTATGGTTGCCCTAGATTATGTGTTGCTATGCTTTTGCTGAGTCTAATACATGAGATTAACTACCTTTCATACAGGCCTGGGTTTAGCTCCAGCCTTCACAAATGAGTGAAAACATTTGACCCTCAACTCTCTGGGTTTGGCTAACTTTGCTCAGCATGATTTATTCCATCGCCATCCCAGTATATTCTTTAATGCTCAATAAATGATTAGGTGATAGAGATGATGATTCAGAGGACAGCTAGTGGGGATCCAATATCGTGATCAATGGCAAAGCATAAGAGGAAATGAGAAAAAATATATAATTTCAGGAAGAAAGTTTTGGTTTTTTTTCTAAAACTGAATAAAGCTGAAATACCACTTTTAGGAAAGGATGTAACAGTGACAAATATCAAAACTGGGATCTAGGAGTTACTGGCCTATTGAACTACATTACATACAGGCCAGGGAATGCTGCAAGCATCCAGGCAAAAAGAAATGGCTTATATGAAGCAACTCCAGGTCACCAGGAGTAGTGGCAGAGTGTCAGGGCTAGAAGAAAAGAGGGCTCTACCTGAGTTCATCATCACATTGTTTTAATAGAATCCAGCCCTGCAGACTGCTGGATTTTACTTTTGAGGAGAAAGAGAGAAGAGGAAATAGTTCAGGACTTTCCTGGCTAACGAACATCATGTGAGAATTTGTGCTTTACGATTTGGCTTTGTAATTTGAATATTAATGTACTAGGTGACCAGTTATCAAGCAAAGCAACCAATTCAGCAAACTAGAATTTCTAGATTAACAGTGAAAATCCATAAAACAGCAATAGCATCTGAGGTCTAGGTACTTCGAAAGATTTCTTTGTTCCAGATGAACTACATATGAAATATGTTTGTGGTAACAAAAAAAAAAAAAAACAGAACAAATAAAATAGCCAACATGAAATTTCTCACAAGTGCTCAGAACCAGGCAAGAGAATAAGATTGAGATTTTTGCAAATGTTTTCTATCCATAATTTTCTGTAAAAAACTGCTTCGACATGCATTTATGGTTTCGAAGTTTGTATTCTTTTATATCTTCATCTACTGCTTCTTTCTCCCATGTTTATTTATAATAAACATCCTCTAACTAGAAAAACTTGAATTTTATGATTGTACACAGGAGGTCTGTTGTTAGCACAGGTCTGATGAAATTAAAACTTACAAGCTGCAACAGAAGAATGTAGACTTCTGACAACGGAAATATAAGGCATACGGTATTTCTGCTTCTACGGACCAAAAATTCTATACCCAGCCAAGTTATCTTTCTTTGGAAAGGTAACCAAAATATATTCATAAATATAGAAAGTTAACAGAGAAATCTATATAAATAATTAATTTTGAGATGAAATCTTAGGGTGTAAATACTGATGGTGATCATCAGATTATTGGTACATTAATAGAATAATACAGAATAGACAATGTAAGAATGGCACAATACTAGGTAATCTATTACTATGACAGATTACTTATTCAAAATATTTGTGAATCTGAATTAATGGAGATGAATACTATTCCTGATTTATGTCATGTCTATGATTCTAGAAAAGCAAGATGAGAACTTGAGCTAATACCAGTATCTTATTTTCCTATGAGTACGGTCAAGGAATATGATATATAATATACATTCACATAATTGCACTTCCATATTTTGAAGCAGTATGCACCCAAATATAATAACCATTAAGACCCAACACAAGTATATTACCAGTCAGATGGGCATGATCCTAACGTTCCACGAATTAAGGCCACTTCCTTCATATCTGTCATCTTTTTGTGTCACTTTTGTAAACAATTACATATGAATTCAGAAAGTGGTTTCTCCTCTCATTTCAGAATTTCCATTCTGTGACAAATCCCATGGTAGCATTTTCTAAATTGATGTTCAATTAATAATCCTTTAGCTCTGATGCTTTTATCTGTATTACCCACAGTGTGGGCCACATACCAGCACTATCATTGCCTAGAAATTTCTTAGAAGTGCATAATCTCAAACCAACCCCACTCCAGACTGTGTAAATCCTAATCTATGTCTTAAAATCCTCAGATGATTTTATGCACATTAAAGTTTCAGAAGCATTGTTAAGATCACTCCAGTTTTAGATTCCCCAGAAGATTTGTCTTCCTGTATAATTCTTCCCTATCATAAAATGTTAAAAGAGGAGAAACAAAACATTTATTCATCTTAATAGTTATTTGACAAAGTTCTAAACTTATTCCTGATTTTATTTTTGTTTTGTTTTGTTTTACAAAGTCTTAGGGTTGGTTTGATTTTTTTTGAGATTAGCATCATTATGATAATGAATTTTCCAATTTTGATATTAGTATTTCTCTCCATTTATTAATTTGTCCCAAAATATAGTATTATAATTTTATCCCTTCATATTTCTTGTTTAGTTTACTCATGTGTTTAACTTTTTGTTATTTTGAATAACATCTTTATCATGATAGAAAATTTATCAGTATTATAAGTAGCCACCCAGATGAACTCTTAGTTCTAATAATTTTTCAGTTGATCCTCTTGAGTCATAAATGCTTTTTATTCTTCTAATTTAAATTAAACGGTCTTGGATTCTATCAAGGAATAAATTATTTGGCCTTAATAATTTAGAAAACCTTAAGACTTTGAGGACTTATAAATCACTTGGGATTGACTTCCACTTCTGGGGAAATGAAGTACTTGTACTTTTCCCTATTCCTCCATCGAAGGACAACGAAAAGCCCCAGATATTATATATAAACATAACATCTGAAAGGTGGAGAGAAAAATTGCAAACTGAGTAGGGAACCTCAGGACTCAAAACATGACATGAGGACGAATTCTTGCCTCATCTGTCACTGCCTTGGAGCTGAAGAGGCTGGCAACCCAGAAATGTTAATAGGTACAAGGCAAACAAGACTTCAAGGAAAGCCTGCTCCCCCCATAGTCAGAGGAACAGGAATGGCACAGTCTAGCAAGGCAGAACAGCCTGTGGATAATAACCGCTCTACCCTAGCCAAACACCACAGAAAATGATTCTGTCCACCTGTGAGACAAAACCTGAGTGGAGAGCTTGACTTCCACTCTCCTGCACCCTGGAGCGGTAAAGTGGCAGCCCTCTGTCTTCCTGGGCAGTGGTGTCAAAGGAGATAGAGGCATGGGGGAAGTCAACACTGAAACACCAATGGACACGACAGAGAATAGTACGGAAGAACTTCTACTCCTCCAAAGTGCTATCTGCAGAACGCCAGGATAGCTTGAACTATCACCACAGTGCTGCAGTCATGAGGAGCCCCTCCCCATCTCAGTTGTCATTGAGGCCACTTGGAAAACCTAGATCCTTACCTCCACCTTCCCTTGCTGAATCAGTGTCAGGAAAAGTTACCGAAGGACCAGGTAAAATCCAGCATCTCATAGTATCCAGGTTTTCAGTTCCAATCACTCAGACAATTTGGATATTTCATTGATAACATTCATCATGCCAAGAATCAAGAAAATAATTTCCATTTAAAAAATCAAAAGATGCCAACACAAAGATGGCAGAGATGTTACCATTTGCTGACAAAGAGTTTTAAAGCAGCCATCATAAAAACAGGAAAGACACAATCTAGCAATTATAAACATATTTGAAATAAAGGGGAAAAAATAGAAAAATCTCAGCAAGGAAATAGATGTGAAAAAAAACTACCTTTAGAACTTAAAAATATAATAACATGGAAAACTCTGTGGACAATCTCAACAGCAGAATGGAATGAACAGATAAATTAATTTTGAATTAAAGTGTTGAACAATAGAAATTCTTAGATCTGAACAACCAAAGAAACAGACTGAAAAAATCATGAACACAGCCTCAGGGATCTGCACTTGTTTAACAAAAGATTTAGCAGAGCCCCAAAGGAGAGGAGAAAGGGGCAATGCTGAAAAAGCACTTGAAGAAATAAAGGGTGACAAGTTCCACCGTACAGCAAAAGATGCACAACTACAGATTTCAGAAGCTGGGCAAATTCTTAACAGGAGGAACCCAAAGAAATTCACACAAAAACAGACTCATAGTCACACTTCTGAAAACAAAAGACAAGATACCGCTAGGCGTGCTGGCACACACCTGTAATCACAGCACCTGGGGAGGCTAAGGCAGGAGGATCGCATATTTGAGGCCAATCTGGGCCACTTAGCAAGACTTTGTCTCAAAACAAAAAGGGCTGATAGTGTAGCTCACTAGTTCAATCCCCAATACCAAAAATAAATTAAAAAGCAGTAGACCGAAAGGACAGCTTACCTGTAGGAGGAAAACAGCTCTATTGATTTTTCATAAGAACCTCAGAAGTGCTATAGGAAGTAGCATCACAGTTTTCAAGTACTAAAAGAGAAGAAGAATCGATGGAGAGTTCTATATCCAGACCAATATCATTCAGGAACGAACAGGAATCTGGAGAGCTTGTCACCAGCAGACCTGCCCTAATAGAATTTTAGAACATCAGGAAGAAAAAGACAATAGAAAGAGTAAAAATATGAACAAATACAATGAATTTTCCTTACGCTCTTGAGTTTTTTAAATTGCCCATGTAAGCAAAAATGGTAACGCTGTCTGTTCTGGTTCTAAATATATGTAGAATTATAACAATTTGGAGTAGATGGGAGTCAAGGTACATAAAGGGAGGTGATATGTATTATTCCATGTGTTTCTTTGTTGCTAACACGCTATCAAGGTATCTTGGCGATCTTAGTCCTCCGGATGGAGGAGGTTTCCCTGCTTGGTGACGTGCTTGCCTCGTTCTCAGCTCGTGGGACCTCAGTCTGAGTGCATACAGTCTATGTAGCTGCTGTCCTCTTGGTGAACATCCTGCTGTGTGCACACTTCTGCTGTTACAAGCAATGCTGCAACAAAAATCCTTATATATGTTCTTTTTAACCCATTGCTTGTATTTCCATAGGCTAGATATATTGGAAAACGTCTTTCTTAGGTGAAAGACTAAATAATTTAAATTGGATATTGCTATATTCCCTCCAAAAAGTCTATACCTTTTTGTAGTTATCTCAAGTCCCCACTCCACTATCTATGCTTTTTTTTTCCCCACTGCTTAACAAATGGATAAAGTGATAATTCCCCAAAATGATTCTGAGGGGCCACTCAAGGTTCCCTTAAGTTTAGGACCATCCCAAAGATCTTTCCACATATTTGTTGAAATTTTTCCCAAAAATCCCCTCTTCCAGACCAGTTTCAGTCGCCTTCTCTCTTCTGGGAATGCTTATAACTTTTAACATATATGTCTTTTTGTTTTCTCTCACTATTGTGGATTTTTTTTTTTTAGAGAGAGAGAGAGAGAGTGAAAGAGAGAGTATCAACTTTATTTAGTTTTTCATGTGGCTTTGGATGCTCTGACACTTTGTTGTGTACATGGTGCTGGGGTTTGAACCCATATCCTTGTGCATGCCAAGGAAGCACAATACCGCTGAGCCACCACTGCAGCCCCTATTGTGGATTGTTCTAAAACTATATTTCTAGCCAGGTACAGTTGCACACGCCTATAATTCCAGTGACTCAGGAGTCTGAGGCAGGAGGATCCAATTCAAAGCCAGCCTCAGCAACTTAGTGAGGCTCTAAGCAACTTAGCGAGACAGGGTTTATTTTATATTTATAAAAATATAAAAAGGGCTGGGGATGTGATTCAGAGGTTGAGCACCCTTGGGTTCAATCCTTGGTACTAAAATAAATATTTGTAAGATGTTACCAGTGGGGCAAGCTGGGTGAAGGGTATATGGAACTCAATGTAATATTTTTGCAACTTCCTGTGAATCAGTTTTTAATTCATTTTTAAAGGCATAATTGTCATTTCTAGTAGTGCAAATCAAGAGAGGAAGCCTGGAGTAAGTACTCTGTTAATCATTTTGATTCTATTCTGACTTTTTTTTTGATTCTTTACAAAGTATATTATTTTTGAAATAACAAAATTCCATATACACTTTATAAAAAGAATGAGTAAGGTGGATTGAAAAATGCAGACATGAAAAGAAATTTTCAAAAAAATTTGACTCTTGTTTTTATAATTTTTAACAAGACACTTGTATTTCATTTCTAACTTGAAAACAAGACCAGAGAATTGGGGTGAGTTACAAATGTACTTTAATGAAAGATGCTCAAAATGAACTAGAATAAACTAATACCAGTTATGCATTTAATCATTCTAATGATTGCAGCTTATATCTGGTTCTTATAAATGTTTCCTGTAAAAATTCTCTTTATTATAATAACCAAATAAAGTGATTTTGTTGAAGCATCATCAAACTGTAGGAACATATGAAATAAATGGCCAATTAATGGCACTTTGTTTTCAGGGAGTCAGGATCTCACAAGTTACTGGAATGTCTTCCTTTCCAATCTGGGCCACTGCGGACCACTTATTAGAGTAAACATACTTATTAGCCGCTATTTTTAAATTTTATATTGTTACCAAATAACACTAGCACCTGGTTAAGACTGTGTCTGGGGATAATTTCACTTTATTATTCCATCACCCAGGATCTTGGTAAAATAAGCTTTCAAACAGGGAAAGCTTTCAACCCTCTCCATTCCTTCCCCAAGTTGGGACAAGTCTCATCTGTGAGCTGGTGTGCTCTGCCCCCGTTGAATGTCCAACCCCTGGAAATGGTAACCGGGTTACTTTTAGAAGGGAGGGCCCGTGATGGCATCCCAACTCAGTGCCTCCTAAGATGCCTCTGTGCTTAACTTGAATCAACTGTGGGAAGCTCACTCAGTAACTCTGTAACCCACTCTTTTCCTCAGGCTTTCTGGAAGGGATATAAACAACGGAAGAAGTATAGGGCCAGGCAGCAAACATTCATTGATAATGTTGCTTCTGTTATAAAGGTAAATATCTTTTCCCTCCATATCAAGTGCTTGGCTTAAACATTTCCCCTCACTATTATTTTGATTCTAGAAGACAAAAGTTGTGAAAAGGGTAATGTGAGCCTTGAAGTCGGTCCTGGTTCAAATCCCAACTCTGCTACTCACTCAGATTGGCCATCGTCAAGCAAGGCAGTTGAACCACTATAATTGGCTCACATCCTTCCTGTGGCTTTCAGAGTCATGTGAAGGTGATTCTGTAATCAATAAATGTTCTTTGTCTGGAAAGTCTGAATTGATTCTTTAAACTCCAGGGGAAACCCAGCCTTAGTGCGGGTGCCTGCTCTCACATTTTCCGGTGATATTTAGAACTCTCAGGCATACCAGCAGAAAACCTTCATCGTAAAGCAAATGCAAATCCAATGACAAGAGGAAGCAGAGCTAATTTAGGATGGTACTTGAGTGTTGAGCTGGTCTAACCCAGCCCTCCACCCAGGCAGAGAGTTCTGAGAGAGAGAAAGCAAAGGCTCCGTGGTCACCCTGCTCACGAAAGCCAAGGACTGTACAAAAACGAGCTCGTAGGCAACTTGAAAATCCAGATGAGAGTTGAAACAGCAGGGACGGAGAGAAGCTGGAATCTGATGAGGTTCGCTTAAAAGACATGTTAAACTTCAAAGTCAGAAAATGACACAGTCTAGATCCATCCTATATTAATTAGCTCTTCAATCAAATAGTGCCCAAGTTCACCACGGAGCCTGTTCCCTCGGAAAACTATTGGTACCAGTTGCTCCGCCCAGGACCTCTCGAGATATTTTCCTACAGACATCTAAAGGATATTGGTTGCATTTAAAGGATGATGATGAAACCCTAGACTTGGTTTATTTTAATTACCTGACTCATTGTAACTCTCAACAAAATGCCTTGCTCTCTTGGCTTTTACGTCTTAAGATTAAAACAAAATAGCACAAAGCTGTGTACTTCTCCCACCTCCCTCCTGTTAAGAAGGTGGGATGAAGAGCAGCAAAGTGCTTTGAGCCCCCTGAGAGAAGCAATGAAAAAAATGGGAGGTGAAGGGTAGGCTTAAGGTGTTATTTAGCAAAAAAAAATAATAATAAATAAATAAATAAATAAATTTTAAAAAGTGTTTTTTAGCAGTCTGCTTGGGGTTTTTTTTTTTAATCAGCTATTATTTTTAGAAAGATTGCATAAAATTATGTTAAGGCATTCTTTGGTGATCACTTTGATTCCTCTATTTAATTTTAGATTCAGTCCTGGTTCCGAATGGCAACAGCAAGAAAGAACTACGTTTCACGACTACAGTATTTCATAGATCATGTAAGAAAAATGCATACTTTTTTTTTAAGAGAGAGGGACAGTGAAAGAAAGAAAAGTCAATTTTATTTAGTTTTTCCTGGGGCTTTCATTGTTCCAATACTTTGTTGTGTACATGGTGCTGGGGGTTCAGACTCGTGTCTTCATGCATACCAGGCAAATGCCTTAACCACCGACCCACCACTCCAACTTGGGTTTTCTGTTTTGATTTGCTTTGGCTTTGGTGTTTAAAGAGAGAGAGGGAAAGAAAGTGAAAGAGAGAATCATTTTTATTCTCATCTGGCCCTTGTTTCTCCAATACCTAGTATGGTACGTGGTTCTGGGTTTCCAACCCAGGTCCCTGCACATGCCAACCAAGCACTCCAACAGCTAAGCCAGAGCTCCAGCCCTTGAATGTGGGTTTTTAACTGGGTTGGAAATGAACTAAATGAATGTTTGTTGAATGTTGGTTAGCATTGAATGATTTTCATTAAATGATGACAGTGACCACTTAGGAATGAACAGATGCTACAATCTAATGTGTTAATATTTGGAAGTTTTCATTTTTTTATTCAGAAATCATATTGAGAATAAGACTTCACCAGTCAGGAGTGGAGAATAGATGAGAAAGAAGAAAAGTGGGCTAATAATACCAAGGAGAAAAGATTGTAGAGAAGTATTTTCCAACATTGCATTTTTCTAACTGCTCACTGATTTAATTGAAGTCCACTGCAAGAATCTTTCTCAGAATCTTTAAATAGATGTATGAACATAGATTGATATACTGAAATCTTTTTTTCTTTTTTGATCTCTATTTGAACAGTATGTGACAGCTTCTTCAACAAAAAAAGGGAAACAGACATTAAACACACTGTATCTAAGTCTTATCAGTTCTAAACAGTATCACTTCTGATTTCCTGCCAGTTCTTAAAGTTCTAAGTTTTGAATTTGTGGTAGAAAGGGGCTGTGGTATCATGACTTGTCTCAATGTTTTGCAGAAAAATGAAATCGTGAAAATACAGTCCCTATTGAGAGCAAGCAAAGCTAGAGATGACTACAAAACACTGGGTAAGTGAGAGCATTCTAAGACAGAGCCTGGATTCCTTATTAACCAGCAAACACAAGCTCTTTCCAGCTTCGTGGCTTCAGAGGCCACTCCAAGAACAGAGGATGATGCCACTGTGTCCTGTACACTTTGACCATCTCAGCTTTGTGACAGGAATGGGCCTTCCTATTGTAAGTGGAAGGGATAAGCAGAATGGGTATAATTTCTTCCTCAAAAAGAATGGAGTTGGTTCAAGTGCTATTTTTATATTAAATCTGAGCTAGAAACAACAATCTAAATCAACAGAGTTAACCAGAAGATAAGACTACATTTCAACTGTTAATTAGCTGGCCTGTCACACCTCCACCACTTTATTTTAAGGATAAAACATATTCATTTAAGAAATTTTTGAAAATAAGAATTAAAAAGAAAAAATCTCATCTGCTAAAGATGATCACCATAAACATCTTTATCATATGACCCCAGATTGCTTCTCTGTAAAGATCATCAGAAGTGGCAAAGTAGAAACATTCATGGCTCTAGATTTGGTTGGTCTTGCTGGTTCATGCCATAAATTGTGTTATTGGTTTGACTTTTTTTTTTTTTTTTAAGAGAGGGGGACAGTGAGAGAGAAAGGGAGAAAGAATCAATTTTATTTAGTTTTTCACGTGGCTTTTGTTGCTCTGAGACTTTGTTGTGTATGTGGTGCTGGGGTTTGAACTCACGTACCTGCACATGCCAGTCAAGTGCCATAACCACCAACCCATCGCTCCAGCCCTGACTTCTTTTTTTTTTTTTTAAGAGAGAAAGGAACAGTGAGAGAGAAAGAGAGAGAATCAATTTTATTTAGTTTTTCATGTGGCTTTCATTGCTCCGACACTTCATTATGTGCTGCTGGGGTTCAAACCCACATCCTCATGCATGCCAAGCAAGTACCGTAACTGCTGAGCCACCGCTCCAGACCCCTTGACCCTTCTTAATCCTTGAGTGTCAAAGCACCACAGAATCAAGCTGGAAGCACAAGAAAAACCCATAGGACCCTAGGGCTCCTTCAGGTCACCTTTGTGTTACTGTGTCTTTCATACTTAAAGATCCAGACAGTTTATTCTTATAGTTAGTTAACCCAGAGTTACTCTTACTGAAGTACATTTAAAAAGATGTTTTTTAAGAGTCAAGAGTGCAGTCATATCAATGTTTATAGCAGCCCCGTTCATAATAGCTAAATTATGGAATCAGCCCAGATGCCCATCATTGTATGAATGGATTAAGAAATTGTGATGTGGGGGCTGGAGTGGTGGCTCAGCGGTTATGGCGCTTGCCTGGCATGTGCAAGTACATGGGTTCAAACCCCAGCACCCACGCACACAACTAAGTGTCAGAGCAATGAAGGCCATGTGAAAAACTCAATAAAAATTGACTCTCTCTGTCTCCCCCCCACCATTGTCCTTCTCTCTTAAACAAAAGAAAAGAAATTGTGATGTGTATGTGTATGTATGTATACATACACATATTATATATATACATACATATACATACACAATGGAGTTCTACTCAGCAATGAAAAAGAATGAAAATCTGGCATTTGCCAGTAAATGGATGGAAATGGAGAATATCAAGCTAAGTGAAATTAGTAGCTAAATTCAGAAACTCAGAGGTCACCTGTTTTCTCTCATGTGCAAGCTAGAGTAAAATAAAGAAAAGTGGCTTTAACAGATAAGATAAAGAACCAACCAGACACAATTCAATAGACCAGCTAAAGAAATCTAGTACAGAGAGGAGGGGAAACTGGAGGAAAAAAGGGGAAGGGAAACGGGCAGGGGGGATCACGAACTGAAATTGATTTACATGCATGTACGAGTTTGTCAGGATGACCCCAACGACTATGCAAAGCCATAAAACTCTAATTTAAAAAAAAAATCGAAGGAAACTCAGTAGAGGAAGGGACCAAGGGCTAGGAGGTAGGTAGGGAGTGAGGAAGTGCTGGGGAGTCATGTTGGCCAAATTATTGTTATATTGTATGCAGGTATGAATATTTAACAGCAAATCCCATCAGTTTGTGCAACCCTAATGCACCAATAAAAATTGTGAAAAAGAGAAAAATTAACAACTATAACAGAAAAAAAAGAGAGTCAGAGTGCCAGGCAAGTAAAGCCTAAAGCTGAAGTTACTAAAAGAAAATACTCTTAGAATTTACATGAGAAACCCCTCCCAGTGACTAAGGCTGGCTTCTGAGGTTCTAAGCAGAACCTCCCTTGGTTCGTACTCGAAGGACAAGGACCAAATTTCAATTTCTAAAATCTTACGTCTGCCAAGAAGAACATTTGTTCCACTTATCACCCCAATGATTCCTGTTTGGCCTTAGCAGTCTTCCTTCACTTCCTTTCTAATTCAGCTTTCACACAGTCTGGCTCATTCCCAAAGATGCCTTGGGCTGAGTTAACCACTTTCTGCTTCCTGCAGCAAGGACATAAATCTCTTATCTGGCTCAACCACCAGGCCTCAGAGCTGAGGTCACTTGCCTAAGTTTCTTTCCCAGGTTCTTCATCAATAAGGTAGAGATAGTACTACTGTCATCTCAGTCCATGAGTCTGGGAACAGTGTGACAGACAGCTGACGAGCATTAGGTAACTAGAAAATACTAGGACCAGACAGTATCTATTTTGCATATTTTGTTGATATGATCAGTTTCCTTGTCCAATTTTTACACAATACAGAATGTTTTGCTCCACAAACCGAGTACTTGTATTAATATGGTTTTTTCAGATCATCTTTTATTTCTAGGTCTGTTTTCTTTCTTGTTAATAATTCCAAACTTTCCTAATTAAAGCATGGCTGTTCTTCTCCTGCAGTTGGCTCCAAAAACCCACCATTAACAGTAATTCGCAAATTTGTGCACCTATTGGACCAAAGTGACTTGGATTTCCAGGAGGAGTTGGAGGTAGCACGATTAAGGGAAGAAGTGGTGACAAAGATCAGGGCCAATCAACAGCTAGAGAAAGACCTAAACCTGATGGACCTCAAGATTGGACTCCTAGTGAAGAACAGGATCACACTAGAGGTCAGTGGGGCTGGTGCGACACCCAGAGGGAGGGGATGGACACACATGTGCACGTGACACTTTGGTTCAGCCAAGCCCACTTGGATAAGTTGTCCAAGTTCACTTGTCATTTTTATTACAAGTTAGTAGCTCACAGACCTACATAATCCTATGCCCCCTATTTATGACATAATTTCCAAAACTACTTTACCATTTGGAAACGAAGCATGTCTAATAAACATATGTGCCTTCATAATAAAACTAAAGGCTTTATCCAAATGTAGAAGAAATAAAAAGAAAGTCATTCATAACAAAAAGCACATGTTTGAATAAGAAAATACACAAGCCTGATGATGTTATAAGATACCAAATAGTTATCAGGGTTTGGGGACTCTTCCCAGAATCACCCCAGATTGAGGGTGCCACAGAGGGGATGCATGAGCAACGAAACAGGTGGCACCTGTCTCTGAAGTGCAGAGCAACACCTTGGAAAGCTCAGCATACATGGGTCTGACCCCTGGATGCCTAGCAGTTGCAATCCTAGAAAATCTCGTATATATTAAAATACTTGTGGAGAAAATCTGTGCATACAGGTAAAGCAATTAGATTCTAGGCTCAGAGTAATTATAGAGTCTTTACCTACATGAATGACCCGAAGAACATTCAAATGTCCTGCCATGAAAACTGGGGTGGACAGAACCCACCCCATGAATTGCTGGACAAGAGAGCACCCAGCATCTCTAGCACCCCTGATTCAGACATCCAAAAAAACCATATTTCCAAAATATCCCCTATGGCATGGTACCACACCCATTAATAGCCTCTAAATAAATACTGCTATGGGTTTTGTGCCTTTGTGAAGCCTGCTTTTCATTTCAGAGCTCTCTAAACAGTGTAAAAAGAGTCATTTTTTTTTACCCAAGAACATATTTCGAGGGTAAGACCTCTCTCTAAGTCCCTTTTCCTTCTCGATATGCCAATCAGTTTTCAGAAAACTAGTAGGTCAAGGAGGGAGGCTCATCTTCTGGAAGTTCAGAGAAAGCTACCATAGCTCAAAAGTAGAGTCAACTGCAAGAGACGGAGCCCACTCCTGCACAGCTGGAGATGAGCTGCCTTGGGACACCCGTGAAGTGGGTGTGTGAATGTCCCACCAAAGTCCTCCAGCCTTCATAAAGATACCAGGAAAACTGAAGAGAAATAAGGAAAATAGAGCAGCTTGAAGAACAGAATGTGATCATTTCTTCTAAATATTCAAAAGTAAAACCGCAATTTAAATGTTATGTTTTTAACTCTATTTTCATTAGTTTATCCTGAAAAGCAATGGTACTTCTTTCTTTTAAAAATCATGTATTTGTATCTGTTTGACTCACATGAAAACTTTTAAAGAACAATATATTCCAGAAAGTCCTTCATCAAATGCCTTTTATAGCCTTAAACTGCTGCTGTATCCTGTCCCCATAAAGTTGTAAAGAGAAAACGTCATGCCTTTTAAAAGGAAGACTTAGTTATAAATCAGTAAATAAATAGTTAAAATACTATGTATCTTGTGGAAGTACAATTATGGCAGATTTCCAAAACACTGGATATTTGTGGGTTTGTTTTGCATTTTTGAAAGGCATTCATTACTCATTTGTAGCACTGTAAAATGAGATTGAGTTTTTTGAGCCAAGCATGGTGGTGTTTACCTCTAGTCCTAGCTACTTGGGAGGCTGAGGCAGGAGGATCATTTACTCATACGGGATAGCCTGGCCACACAGCAAGATCCCATCTCAAAACAACAACATAGGTACACACAAACATATGATGTTAATTTTTTTTAATTTACATTTTCAAACACCAAGTATATATATCCCATATTCACTGGAAGTTTAACTAATGATTTTGAAATATGTTGTCTTTGATCTTAAGGTCAAGAGAGGCATTTTTAGTTGATTGTAAGTACAGAACAGTCAAAGCTTTATTTATGGGCCTACATAAGTGGAAATAGCTGAAACAATAAATTGAGGACCACAGAATTTAACACGTGTTATATAGCTACTAAAAATAATGTTGTTGAAGAATATTGAAGGTCAGGGAAAGATGGTTTGCAATGAGAAGAAAATAGTACCTAAAGTAGTATGATTTCTTTTGCTTTAAAAAAAAACTTACTGCAGAAAAGCCAAAAAAAATTAAGTGATCTTAAATGATAGAATTAAACCTATCATCTTTTTTTTTTTTAATAAAGAGAGAGGGACAGTGAGAGAGACAAAGAGAGAAACAACTTTATTTAGTTTTTCACATGGCCTTAGTTGCTCCAATACTTAGTTGTGTATGTGGTGCTGGGGTTTGAACCCGGGTCCTCGTGCTTGCCAGGCAAGCGCCGAAACCGCTGAGCCACCGCTCCAGCTCAAAACCTATCATCTTTATCTTCCCTTTTTTTTTTTTTTTTTTAAAGAGATTGTGTTTAGGAAAAACAATTTTTTTCAAAGAAAGAGGGAAAGAGAGAATCAGTTTTATTTAGTTCTTCATGCAGCTTTCATTGCTCTGACGCTTTGTTGTATACATGGTGCTGGTTCAAACCTGGGTCCTCATGCATGCCAGGCAAGTGCTATAAACACTGAACTACTGCTCCAGCCCCAGGAAAAAATATTTTAAGGAGAAATGGCTTAGTTCCTGACAGATAATCTCAAGCTCTCTCTCTAATATCCTTACAATTCCCCATTCATTCATTCATTCTTTTGGCAGTGCTGGATACAGGGGCCCTCTACTACTGAGCTATTTCCCTAGCCCTTTTTATTGTTTATCTCTATTTGAGACAAGGTCACTAAGTTGCGTAGGATGGCCTTAAACTTCTAATCCTCTTGCCTCTGCCTCCTTACACTCCTTTTAAGATCAGCATTCCTCCTGAAAACTTCAAATCACATTTGTATCATAACATGTTACCTGCATAAGATGGTGGAAAAAGGGCAACATTGAAATGTGGGAATATCATGAAGAAGCTAAATATTGTTGCTCCTTCAAAGCAATATTCCTTTAATGTTCAGTATGAATTAAGTAAAAATAAGGAAAATTAAGTTTTGGTTCATGAAAAGTACCTGCCTGGGTTTGTAACCCCTGTCTGGGTTGGCCTTTGTTTACCTCTTCAAGCTTCCCAAAACAAACCCCCACTCACACAAGAGCATTTTGTAAGCAAGTCAGAATTTCCAGGAAGAAGAAGTCCTTATCCCATCAAGAGGGGCTCTGCACACAGACAGGCCCAGGTGGCTGCTCAGCTCTTCCTTTTCCCCCAGCTGAGCTCAGCATTCAGCTCTGCTCTTTGCTTCCCCCCCTCTCTCTCCCTTGCTTACCTCCACCAAATCCTCCACCTTTCTAAAGGAAAGGAATTTAGTTCTGCCCCAGAGCTTGTCCACCCCCTCTACCCTGTCTTCTCATCTGTAAATCGAAAACCAGGACCCTGAAAATTATATCTGCCACAAAACAAAGTCTCCAGCTTTTAGAGTGACCTCCACTGAAAATATGTGATTGGAAGGGGTGTGAGCAATTATAGGTAACAGGGTATTTTTTCCTACCATATATTTAAAATCAGAGTAATAGTTTTAGAGCTCGGGGAGCTGCGGCTTATAGTGCAGACATGGCCAAGTCCAAGAACCACACTATGCACAACCAGTCCTGAAGATGGCATAGAAATGGCATCCAGAAACCTCGATCACAAAGATATGAATCTCTTAAGGGGGTAGACCCGAAGTTCCTGAGAATTACGTGATTTGCCAAGAAGCACAACAAGGAGGGCCTGAAAAAGATGCAGGCAAACAATGCCAAGGCCATGAGTGCACGAGCTGAGGCTATCAAGGCCCTTGTAAAGCCTAAGGAGGTCAAGCCCAAGATGCCAACGGGGGCCAGCCGCAAGCTTCATCGCTTTCTTGCCCACCCCAAGCTTGGGAAACTTGCTCGTCCCCACATTACCAAGGACAGCAAGCTCTACCAGCCAAAGGCCAAATCCCAAGGCAAGGGCCAGACTGCAACTCCAGCACCAGTTTCAGCTGCGGCTAAAGCTTCAGCTCCGGCTCCAGCTCCAGTTCCACCTCCTGCTCCTGCTCCCAAAGTTGCCCAGGCCTCCAAAGGTGCCCAGGCTTCCAGAGGTACCCAGGCCCCCAAAGGTGCCCAGGCCTCCAAAGTGCCCAGGCTTCCAAAGGTGCTCAGGCCCCCATGAAATCTCCAATTAAAAGCCTCTTGTCTATGAATGTGAGGAGAGCAGGACTGGTGTGACCCCTGGGCCCCTCTCTGCAGGGAGCTAGCGTCCTCCTGTGCTGTTTGTACAAATAAATCCAGAGGCAGAAAAAAAAATCAGAGTAATAAACTTAGTTTGTACATTTAAGGGAGTTAAATATTTTCATGTCACCAGTTATTTGAAGAGGAGAAATCTGGGTTAAATGACACTGTAAACCAGACTTATTCTAGTGATGTTTTAGGACTTGAAGATATTAACCACCTGCCCAGACCTCCCTTAACCCTGCATTGGGTGGTAACTACACTTCCTTTCCATTAAATATATTTTACATTAGCAAAGCAAGTGGAAAATATTGCTCTTTTAAGAAATTTTATGAAAATGCAAATCAGATCCTCTCCCTCATTCACTATATTAGTAATAATGGTAATGGAAGTGAGTGGGTAAGTTACTCCTCTCTAAACTGAGAATGAGAAAGAATAAGATCTTTCTGTAAACAATTGATATAACATGGAGCTATCTTATCCTGGAGCTGAAAGGTTTTTTTTTCTCTTCCTCTGGGCTGATCCCCATGAGGAAAATGTGGTGCTAGGAGGTAAGCAGTTAGATCTTGCCCTTCCTGCAAGACCTGACCATGTTTATTATCCCCAGGGGCAACTGGAAATGGGGGCAGGCACATTTTCAGTTGTCAGAAGACTAAAGACCCCTCCTATATTTGGTGAGAAGGAGCCAGGGATATGAGATGGCCAGTAGTAGATTCACAGCAGGACACTGTGCTGCCCAAAGTACCATAGTGCTCCCCCCAGGGAACAGTGGTCAGGCATCCTTGATGCTGGCTGCAAATAGGGTCCGCATCATGGAGGTTGAACTAGGAACTCAATAAAAGAGCTAGACATTGTTTTAGGAAAACAAACTTTCTTGCCACTTACTCTGTAGGACAGTAGTACAGTGTTAAGTAACAGGGGTGGCACTCTAGAGCAAGTGACTTCTTTCAAATATGAGTCATGCTTGGAGGCTGAGGCAGGAGGATTGCAAGTTCAAAGACAGCCTCAGCAATTCAGTGGGGCTAAGCAACTTAGACCCTGTTTGAAAAATAAAAAGGTCTGGGGATGTGGCTTGGTAGTTAAGCACCCCTGGGTTCAATCCTCAGTACCAAAAAAAAAAAAAAAAGTGAGTCATGTGCTATTAGAAGGCCATTGTGGGGCTGGAGTGGCAGCTCAGCAGTTATGGTGCTTGCCTAGCATGCACAAAACACCACATACACAACAAAGTGTCAGAGCAACGAAGGCCACATGAAAAACTAAATAAAACTGCCACATGAAAAACTAAATAAAACTGATTCTCTCTTCACTATCCCCCTCTCTCTTAAAAAAAAAAAAAAAAAAAGGTTGTTGAGAAGTCAATTTAGTGTGTCACAATTGGCAACTTTTAAAGAAAGGGTTATAGGAGCTGGAGCAGTGGCTCGATGGTTACGGCGCCCCAGCAACCCACGTACACAGCTAAGTGTCAGAGCAACGAAAGCCATGTGAAAAACTCAATAAAAAATTGATTCTCTTTCCCTCTCTCTCTCTCTCTCTCACTCTCACTGTCCTTCCCTCTCTTTAAAAAAAAAGTGGGTTGTAGGAAAAGCAAACTGAAAATATCAGAGTGTGTCTCAATACCAAGGATAAGTATTGTTTCCTATAGTGTGTGTCTTCACCAACAAGAGATGGAAAATACATTTCTTACTGTGGGTCTCCATCAAAACTTCTGGTAGACCCTCATCTGAAGGACCTGCTCTTGGTCCTGACCTTTAAGCTCCCAAAATGACAACTTGATGGTGTTTCAGCCACATTTTCCAATATTCATTATAAATGATTGAAGAAATTATAGAGGGGAAAAAGCTTAATTCTGCTAACTAGAGGGTTTCTTTTCTTTATCTAATTTCTATAATACACATTTTTTTCAAGTGTGGGCACTTATATTGAGACATAATTCACAGTTTTAAAGTACACAATTCAGCCAGTCGTAGTAGCACATGCCTGTAATCCCAGCAGCTCTCGAGGCTGAGACATGAAGCAGGAGGATTATAAATTCAAAGCCAGCCTCAGCAACTTAGTGTTTTAAAATTTAAAACAAGGGGTGGGGCTGGGGATGCAACTCACTGGCCAAGTGCCCCTGGATTAAATCCCCAGTACCAGGCAATAAATAAATAAAAATAAAGTGTACAATTGAGGGCTGTTTTAAAATATTTACAGGCTTTTTTGACCATCATTTCTATCTAATTCTAGAACATTTTCATCACCCCAGAAAGAAACCCCAAAGAAAAATGTTCTGGAATTAAATGGTGGTGTTAGTTGCACAACCTTGTGAAGATCCTAAATATTTGCAAATATTTTCTCCCATTCTGTGAGTTATCTTTTTTTGTTTTGTGCTGAATTGGACATTTTTAAGGTACAGTTTATAGTATGGTGTATGAATTATATTTCAATTTTTTTAAAAATCCATGCATATTCATTAACAATAACTCTGCATTCTCCTTCCACACCTGGCTATGGCAACCACCAGTCTACTTTCAGTATATTGTGATCTGCGCTGGACGTTTCTCATAAATGGAGCCACACACGAGATATACCATGAATGGCTTCTTTTTGCTTAGCATGTGTTAAAGTTTCATCATGTTGTAGCATGAATCAGTACTTCACTCCTTTTTATTGAAGAATATTCAATTGTGTGGATTTACCACAGTTTATCCATTCATCAGCTGATAAACATTTGGGTTGTTTCTACTTAGTAGCTATTATGACTACTGTTGCTGTTGACACCGTGTTTTGTGGGGGCATATATTTTGTGTATTCCCAAATATATACCTGAGAGTGGAATTGCTGAGTCACATGGTAACTCTGCGTTGAACTTTTGAGGAATTGCTGAATTTTGCTTAAGGGTGCACACCATTTTTTCCCCACTTTTATGGGTGCATTATAGTTATACATAAGGATGGGATTTGTTGTTACAAATTTGTACACACACATAATATACCAACATAATTTGACCAGTCTCTCTCCCCAGAACTTCCCCCCTCCACTGGTCTTTCCCTTTGATTTTCATGAGATTCCCACCCCTCACCTTTCCTCCTTCCTTTCTAGCGTCCACGTATGAGAGAAAACGTGCAACCCTTGACCTTCTGAGTTTGGCTTATTTTGCTTGGCATGATGGTCTCTACCAACAAGCTATAAAGTTTCCAGCTCATCAAAATCTTCACCAATGCTTGGTTTTGTCTTTTTTGTGACAGCCATGTCACAAATGGTATCTCACTAAATTTGATTTCCATTCCCTGATAAGCAATAATGTTGAGCATCTCTTAATGAGCTTATCAGCCATTAATCTTTTTTGGAAAAAATGTCAATTCAAATCCTTAGTCAATTTTTTACATTGGGTTATTTGTCTTTTTTATTTATTTATCTTTTTAGTTGTAAGAGTTATTTATTCTGGATACAAGTCTTTGAATTTGCAAATATTTTCTCCCATTCTGTCAGTTATCTTTTTTATTTCAATAGTACCCTTTGAAACACAAAAGGTTTACATTTAGACAAAGTCCATTTTTTTATGTCACCTATGCTTTTGATGTCCTATTTAAGAAACTATTGCCTAATCCAAAGTCACAGAAATATATGTTTAGTTTTTCTTTCAATAGTTTTATAGGCTGGAGCAGTGCCTCAGCAGTTGGAACGCTTGCCTGGCATGTGTGAGGACCTGGGTTCAAACCCTAGCACCACATATACAACTAAGTGTCCAAGAAACAAAGGCCAGATGGAAAAATAAAATCAATTCTTCCTCTCTCTCTCTCTTTCCCTCTCTTAAAAAAAAATAAGTTTTATAGTTTTAGCACTTACATTTTATTGTGCAATCTCGTTTAAGTTAATTTTTGTTTGTGCCAGGAGGTAGGGGTCTGGCTCCTTTCTTATGAATGTGGATACACAGTTTCCTAGCATTGTTTGTTTAAAAAAAAATAAATGTTCTCTGAATTTTATTGGTGCCTACATTATATCCTATAAGTAAATAAATACGTCTTCAAAGAATACATGTTACCAAAGCCAAATTCACCCACAAGGCACGTTTCCTTAACATTTTCTGTTCCCATTTCTTAATGAAGGAAACATGAGAAATTATAATCTTTCCAACTGTTTGTGTTTCTAGGTGTGAAGGGAGGAGGTAAAGAATACCAGAGTGCAAAATAATAATGTCACCAAATTCTTTACAGGATGTAATCTCACACAGTAAAAAACTGAACAAGAAAAAAGGAGGAGAATTGGAAATATTGAATAACACTGACAACCAGGGAATCAAAAGCTTGAGTAAGGAGAGGAGAAAGACACTAGAAACATACCAGCAGTTGTTTTACCTTCTACAGGTGAGCACAATTCAGCTGCCACTGTGAGTTTTGAATATGCCTTCTGTTCTGTTTGTGGTTATAATGGATCTTTCCTAACACTTCATTGAATAACTTGCATGCCAAGTACCAAGTGCTAGTAATCTCACTCAATTCTTGCTAAAACTCTAGGAGTCAGGAGACAGTGCTACCATTCTTCCATTTTACAGATGAGAAAACTGAGACCCTGCTGTTAAATGGTAAAGTGAAATTTTTGGATCCCAGTGAATTTACTTCAGAATCCATGACTATATACCACAATGATCTGCAAAAACAGTATAAATCTAGTAATGACGCACACAGTTAATTATGAAAAAAAAAAAACTAAAACTATGAAAACCAGATATTTACTAGAAGCAGCCTGCCCTTTTTTCTGGGAAAGGGCAGAAGGGTTGGGATTAGGAAACAATGAGCTCTTTTATTTCATCATTTCATGGGATTATTATGATCTAAACAAATTGCAGTTTTCCATTGCTTCCAGAATGTTGGTGAGAACTAGTAAGTTCAATTGGTTGTTTGCTCTTTGATGGACCAGTTCTTATTTTACTTGACTATTGATATACCCCATCCACCATACTAACACACAGTTTGTCACAGAGGAAACTAGGTAGGTGACAGTGATAGGAATGAGCCTCTCCTTCACCAAGAAAACTTTCCCAAAAGAGGTGGATGTAGTTCTTCCTTGTGAGAGTCTGATGTCCCTTGCTGTGGGTCACTGATTTCCTTCAAAGGCAGGAGATGCCTGAATCTTTGAGGAAGTCACTGACATTGGGTACATAGAGAACACAGTGCAAACCACAAACGAGATGTGTCTATCCCAACTGAGTAACAAAATATTACTTTCAGTAGATGTTAATTTAGGTTCAAGAATTCTCTACTCGGAATAATCAATTGGAGAACATCTTCTTAAACAGATGCAGGTTCCTCAGATGGCCACCATGTGGCAGCATAGAAGGAAAAATATCAGTACTTAGACTTCTGGAATCCACCTTTTTTTTTTTTTCCACATTTATTAGAAGTATATAGCGATACAGGATACAGAAGAGGGGGAAACATTGTCAAAACAGTAGCAATCAATATGTGTAAACTTTGTTAACCAGGGGTAATGCTAACGCATAGATAAGCTACTATGGGTTTCATCTAATGCAGTTTCCCCCAGAAGAACTCATGTGTTAAATGGGTATCTAGTGTAGGAATAACATCGGCTTCTGGAATGGTTCCCCCATCTTCCCCATCACCAGACTCCTATGAGTTCTTCATATACCCTCCCCCCTCCCCATCCCCTTCCCTCCACCTCCAAGTTACCTAGGGAG